>JAIUZE010070337.1:0-42826 GCA_022085475.1 Heliosperma pusillum
TGTCTTCAAGTGAGGTTGTATTTAATTATGAATTAGCCTTAGTAGATATGCGGCGATATGATATTTGATTATTATTGATATGCAATTAGTCACATGATAGGATGTTTTTCCCGTGACTGTTTTATTATATGGTTGGTGTCGTGTTGACTAAGTACCCATAGAGAATTATGAGGATATGGCGTCTTGACCATTCTAATTCTAAATGAGTAGCTTGGGCCATGACATTGATAGGCACGTACTATCTTTAACGAGTATATGTTCGCCACTGATAGCGTTTGTGTCCCGGGCCTGGGGGGCTTATCCCCAAGTCGGGGCATGGCATCCTAAGAGTTCCGCTTTGGGAAGGGAGCCAGCTTAAGTACTAGCCATCTCTGCTTAGGGGGTCGCCTAGCAGAGTTTCTTGTGTACGGTTATGTCATGAGACGGGGAATGGAATAGCTGTTGTCGCTAGGTCTGATCAGTCTAGGACTAGGCTGTTTTCCTACCTTGTGGTATAGCCTCGAGTTACAGATGACTATTGGCCGCCCTAGGAACTTATGCCTGTTTATAGAAGTATTGGTCTTTCATGTTTGTATGATTCTATGAGTTCTAGAAGGTGAGATGCAAGCCGGCTAGGATTGATAGAGTTTGGATTACCGATTGTTAACTGATTCACATGCTTACGTGTTGATGAGGGTTTGAGTGTATCATGGCCATGTTACATGGTAACCTCTGAGCTAGCATACCAGCTTCCCTACCTCGTGTTATATTTTATTATCGGATTCACATGATAGCTTTCATATGATAGGTTATATGTTAGTTAATTGTTTCATAACATGAAAAACATATCATATATGTTAAGGTTTTGTATTTTCTATATACATTGCTTTTATGTTATTCATGTTTAATTAAACTTGACATTTCGTGGCTGGGAGAACTCGGAGTTACTTCCCACTGACTGTGGCTTCCGTGTTTATATTTAATGCGGTTGGCAGGTTTGTGATGCATACTTGGGTACATTGACGAGCTAGCGCGTGAAGTATTACCTTGGACCTATATTCGGTTCTTAGATTGTATATTATTATACACTCTTTTATTTCCGTATTTATACGGGAGATATGTCTCCCGTCTTGTATATTTCTTTTGTATAATATTATTTCCGTTTTGTAATGAACCCTTTTATTTATGACACCCTCGTTATGTATTCTCATATTTTATTTAGTTAAATTATTTTTTTCTTTCCGCAAATTTGAGGGTGTCACATTCCGTCTTTGAATCAAATTCGGGTTTTAGAGATTCGATTTATTCGTATCAAATCTATGAAATTCGTTATTGATGCAATTAGTCATGTAATCAATATGATACATTACTTTCACTCGAGTCATAGATCGATAATTAACCATAAATATACCAACAAACATTAACTGATTGTGATTCTGGCCTCACAGCCATATCCCAATTCAAGAACAGACGCATAGAGTGATGCACCTCTTCCAAAGGACGCACCTGCTGCTGCGCCTGTTCTGGGTTGGTTTCTGTCTCTGAACTTTTTTTCTCGCTTCGACGTAGTTTAATTATGTAATTAACGACTGTTAACTCTAAAATTGCTGCTAATCCATCTTTTAGTTTTCAAACCTTTGTTTTGAGTATATTTCCGACATAGATTATGTAATCAATTGTAATTCAAATTTAATCATTGTATTGTATGATTTTCTACCTTTCTTTCATGAATTTCAATCCTAAATTCCTAATTCGACATAATTAAATGCTAAAATTACATGATCACCGACATAGTCTAATTCACATGTTATGATTAAAACGTGGATGTTGCATTGCATGCATGTAACCAATGACATATCGAGTACGAACGATTTCCCTAATCATTAGTAGAGGCCGCTATCGAGCGGGCGGGATTAGGTTTTCGATTAAAGAGCTTCCTAATACGTACCCTCAGCCCTTACTCCAGATCTCTTTGAACATCCGTGTTCATTGGCATCCACGAGAGTCATTCTAGACATAGAATGCTAAGGGTAACGAGTTCTTAGTTTTCATGTCATTACTTTGTGTCTTGACATGGCATAAAGTATTCGAACGGTTCCAATTTCCCATAAAAATTAGTGGCAACTCCACAAATGCGTATTACTACGCTTGTCCCTTGTTTCTATCCAGTGTGCGCCCCTCCGTAGTTCCCCGTGTACCACAGTTCGGCAAGGATCCACAATCCGTGTATCACACCTTTTTAATCTCATTTAATCGTTGTAATTATATGATATTACTATTCTTTCGTGTTTAATTAATCCTAATTCCCAAGTTTACATAATTGAGTTCTAATTACATATTCACCGACATAGTCTAGTTCACATGCTAGGGTTAAAACGTTGGATGTTGCATTGCATGCATATAATCGATAACATATCAAGTACGAACGATTTCCCTAATCATTAGTAGAGGCCGCTATCGAGGCGGGCGGGATTAGGTGTTCGATTAAAGAACCTCCTACTACGTACCCTCGGCCCTTACTCCAGATCTCTATGTACATCCGTGTTCATTGGCATCCACGAGAGTCATTCTAGACATAGAATGCTAAGGGTAACGAGTTCTTAGTGTGCATGTCATCACTCTATGTCTTGACATGGCATGAAGTATTCGAACGGTTCCAATTTTCCATAAAAATTGGCGGCGATGGTCCACCCAAGTGCGCCCCTCCGTGGTTCCCCGTGTATCACGGTTCAGCCAAGATCACCAATCTGTGTATCACAGTTTGGCGACTCCGCTGGGGAATATACACTTACGTGTTACCCAGGGTGAAACTTGAACAAGGTTAAGGAATAGTTTGTACGAGACAGTTGTCGATTTTCATTACTCGACCTTCTTAGGTCATTTTATTCGGCCTTCCTACGCCGAACCCAACCCATTTCGACCAATCGTCCTGTCTAGACGGTCCAAATTCTTATCTGGGCCTAACGATGGATAGTGATTGACGTCAACCATATCGTGGTACATACTCATGCTAGTATTCAGAGCTTTCTCTACTCGAGGAAATGGACTAGGAACCGACCTTACTCATGTTTGGTGCGGACCTCTCCACATACCCGGGTCTGATTGCTTGGTATGGCAACCCACCTTTTAAACCAAAACCTTTTAAAAGCACTCAACATACCGTTATAATGCCTGTATAAATGTGTTTAACCTATACATGATCACCATTTTGTAAATAAAACCATGACAAACTTTTCAAAAATAAAATCCTTTTTAAAACTGTAAAGCTGTTTCAAAGGTGGCCTAAAGTAGCGCAAAATGAGTCAAAACTCTGCCCAAATGTATAGTCAAAATCGTATTTTCTCCACTTCAAGTCGACACTCCTACAACCTCACTACGGTTGTCTAGGACAAACATTTCAAAACTAGTCATTTTCAAAAGTCACTTAAACACAGTGGTACACTCCCACTTCACAAGTCGAGTCCTTTTGAGTAAGTGTGCTAGAATGGTCGATCGTGTTTTGATCCGTCTTTGGTCTCTTACCTTAATTTCCAAGATGTCAGGAACTAGTCAAGCAAGTGTTCATCAACCCGAGCAAAACCCGAATGGTAAAGATCTAGTCCTAGTTGCGCTCATCCGTCTCCAAACAAGTCAGGACCAAGCTTATGCTCGCCTCAATGCCATTGAAGGCCGAATTGTTGCCGTAGAAACTAGGCTGCCTCCTGCAGACATTCTTGATGCTAGTGTGCACGATAACCTTCCACCCTTTAGGGGACAACCAGAAGTCAATCCCCCACCAGTTCTTATTGAAACTGAAAAGCGACTCCAATACTTGGAGAAGCAACTAATGTACCTCAAGGGAGATGACATCTACAGGGAGAATAATTGCTAATATGAAGCGGTAAATACCCAATTTCAAACCAACTTCAACATGACTGACATCCCAAAGTTCAAGGGGCATGAGAACCCTTTAAAATCACATTCGTGCCTTCAAAGATTATATGTCTATCAAATGCATCAAACTTGAGATACTTTAGGTTATATCTCTTTAGTGTAGATCACTCGACCTCTTAGAATAAGCCTTAATAAGGGCGTGCATTTACCACCTTTTCTATATCATGTGGTGTGAAAATTCCTTGATCGTCGTGTCTCTAAGTGACCTCTAGGTTTGGAGACTTCATTTTTCTACCTGATTCGTCAATTCCTATATTTCATATGACTATCAGATAAAGATAAATTGCATACTATGCAAAACAATTCAATATCCTTACCATGGGTGCTAGAAAAAAGGCCTCACTCAAGGGTCAAATCAATTTTTTAGTGCAATCGTGCCTAAAACTATCAAATCAAAATAGTCCAACGACTTTAAATCAAAAGTCTCAAATATTTTCAAAAAAATCACGAGACAAGACAAAACAAACACAGTCCGACGACTGCAAATCAAAAGTCTCAAATATTTTCAAAAATTCAGGAGATAAGACCAAAAAAATAGTCCAACGACTTCAAATCAAAAGTCTTAAATATTTTCAAAAATTCACGAGATAAGACAAAAAAAATCCAGTTAATCAATACAAATTAAAAAATGTCAAATAAAAAAATCCAGTCAATCAATACAATTTCAAAGTGTCAAAAATCAGAAATTCTCTCCAGTCGAAAATTACAAACATAACAAAATCTCTCAAGTAGTCATCGTTTCACATATTTCACACAAATCAATTCGCAGTGACCATGTTTCCGTGCCCTTTGGGACGACCCTTTCACTCATTTAGGTGAGTGCGACAGATACACAAATCTCCAATGTCTTCTAACATCATTAGAACCTTCCACTCCATTCCATTTCTTCACCCTTGTGAATACGTAGGAAATCTTTCACAGGATTCAACCCGTCATTATTTCAAAAGTAAATAGGAGGACATTTACGTTTGCATTTGAAATTCGATAAGAATAATAAAGGAAAATCTCGTCAGTTTCTTAACTAACTCCATCTAGGATTTCCTAATCCTTGTCGGGTTCGCTTTTCAAGACGAAAGTCGACATGGCCGCCAAACGAGCACATTTATTCTTTTTTTTTTTGGGAATCATTTCCGGACATTTTCTACAATTTCTTTATATACTTACATTTCTTTTAAATTTCTTTTTTTAGGGGGTAGCCCTCCCTACCATCCGGTAATTTTTGCGCATTTTTGCACATTCCATTTTCGTTTTGCGCCAGTTTAGGCCACCGACATGTAAATTATGTGATTTCTAGTATGTGATTTCTATGTGATTTTCGGCAGCATGACGGCAGAAACCGTCGTCTACCAAACCTGTTTTTTAGACTAACCTATAGGAACAGAAAATACCTAACAATAGAGGCACTCAAAAGAGGCATGTACATCAAACTGGGCGCTCTCGCCCAAAACAAAATCCAAAGCTGGGGGCTTTCGTCCGAAAACAAAGCCAAATCCAAATATAAAAAAAAACAAACCAAAATGTACAAGTCAATGGCAAAACGAAGGACAACTAATCCTCATCGCCAACCAGCATGGCTACAGTCACCTCAAGGGCGGCGATCTCAGCATCCTTAGCCTCCAACTCCCTCAATAGGCGAGTCGTCTCCTCCCGGGACTCCACCAGCTCCCGCTCCAAGTCTCTATGTGAAGAAATGCCTCGTTTCAAACATTTCATTTCAGAATACATGAAGATACAATAAAAGGGAAGAGAGGTTCATACCTGTCGATCCAGACCACCTGAGAGCGCCTCGATGGCCGTGGACCGCAGCCGGTTGGCCACCCTCCACAACGCTACATGCCGATACGGTGCCACCTGCATTCAAATGGAAATAAGGTCAAATCAAAAGCATTCTTATGCAGGGGAAATAAAAGGAAGATAGCCAAAGCTTACCCTCCTCACTAGATGCTTCCACTCCTCCGAGCCAGCGTCGGTCACCACCTCACTAAAATCGCGGGGATCCGAGATCGTTGTGAAGTCGGCCACATTAGTATACTCCAGCACCTCGGGGTAAGCTGGGGGCTTGACGCATGCCAACTTGATCTCCTGCAAAGTTCAAATGGCTCTTTAAGTGACAATCATTCGTCATTTTCTCAAGTTAGTTCAAAGAAAACAAGAAACAAAGAAATACTTACCATTATCGGCCAGTACACCACTATCTGGTAAACGAACCCGGAGTAATCCTCACCAGGAAGCAGGAGGGCATCCCCACTCGCATCGGCCAAGTCAGCCTCTCTCTCTTGCCTTTAGAAAGCTTCTTAAACATCGACCCTGGAGGATCGATGGGGACCGTGAAGGTGTCACGAGAGCACTGTCGGGACCGTGAAGGTGTCAAAAGGCTCCCTAAACATCGACCCATGTACCACACGGGCCGGCGTCCTCAGCAAAAACTGACTCGAGCTCCTAGGATGCAAGATCTCCGCTACGAAAGCCAGAGCATCCTGGTAATCCCCCCCAAGGTCTGGGAACCCGCTAAAATGAATAAACTAAGAGGTCATTCCTATGATCAGTTCTAGAAGCAGAAGGGTCATTCTCATGATCATTTCCAAATAAAAAAACGCAAATGAACGAATCATAGGTACTTATGTGATCCAACTGCAGGGCATTCACGCCCCTCCGACAGATATCGTAAGAAGAACGCTGGCTCTTCCTACGACACTGTTGGAGTAGGTGTCCTCCACAATAGTTCATTTATATAATAAATCTCATTTTGGAATATTCGTGGGATGACTAGTGTATTGATACTCCACGTTAGTTGATTAACGTAAATCAATAACGATCGGCTGACTAGAATTAGACGTTATTGTCGTATTACAGCGGTGATCAACTAACCCCTTTCAGTCACACCTAAACGATGAGACCCAAGCAGAAAACTAATTATTTGTATACGATCCAGTTTAATTAGTCCTTTACATATATATTTGATATATGTTTGGTTACGAGATTTATTTATCGGAAATTGAGTTAGGAACTCATTCCATTTAAGTTTATTAGTCAATTATACGATAACTGACTGAATAAATTTTACGTCTTATTTTAATATGATTAAATAAGATTTAATTTAGTGAATCGTTAATTCATTAAATTAGTTGAGGTTATGCATATATTTTGAGGTATAGGTAATTAGTTAATTATATTTACAAGAAGTTGTAAAATAAATTAACTGGACATTGTGGGCTCTATTATATATTGATATAATGGTAAAATATTGCTTAAAAGTTAAGTATATATTATTTATTAATTTGAGTCATATAACTGTTATATGATCAAATTAACACTTAATTATACTAGATGATTAAGCATATGATTAATAAGTATTTGTGGGACAAATATTAAAAATCAAAATGGATCACTTCTTACTAGTGGGGGCCGAAGTGTGTAGTGGAAAAAAAATGATAATTGTTCTTTTCTTTACTTACACTACAACACATGATTATGACATGTATGACACATGAACATGATCATATACAATCCTACACTCTACCACCTTGCAAGGGATTAAAAATAAGCAAAATATTGGCTAAAAAATGAGCATTATGACCGGCCAAAGTGCCTACATAAGGGCACTTTGGTTGTTCATTTTATTCACTTATTAATTCACTTGTTTTGCTATATTTCTCCAACCTCTCTCTAAACTCTTACTACAACTATTATTCATATTACTAGAGTAGTAATAATATTAATATTAGTTTCTACTTATCACTATATTTTCTAGTCTAAAAATATAGTGATAGTTTGGGTTATATCTTGGGTGCATCTTGGAAGGAGACTTTCTATATTGAAAGTTCATACAAGGAGGTTCATCCTTTTGGTTCTAGCTCAAGAACAATATATAAGAAAAGGAGTTTCTTAATGTGCCCATTAATACCGAAATTTCACAATGTAAGGAAATTTCATCTTATGTTTATTTATGTCTTTTATTTACTCGTGCATGTTACATAGATCAAAGTAAAATCAAATTAATTTGTAATTTGTAAAACTAGTTAGAGGAGTTTAATTAGGGTCTATGGACTTTCATGTGGTATCAGAGCTAGCTTGTAGCATGCATGTTTATTTTGGGTATTTTTATTAAGTTATAAGATAACCAATAAAATCAAAAATTAAAGTTTAAATTTTATTTGGACGGAAATTTTAGTTGCATGCATATCTAGTGACTTCAAAATGTTTTTGGTTAAAATTGAAGATTTTACGGATTAATTTGCTATTTATTATGATTTATGCTTTTTAAACCGAGTTAACATGCAATTTTTATGTTAAAAGTTAACTAAAATAAGTTGCATGTTGATTCTGGCCATGAAATTTTAATATAATCCCACATGCATGTTTTACATATTGTATGTAAAATTTCGTGATTGTTAATTTAGTATTGCATGTTTATTGATTTTTATGAGATAAAAATCGATAATATGAGATTATAATGTTCATAAAATTGAAACGTCCTTTTATATTCATGAAACATTTTTTACATTTTAAAATCTGGTTTATATCATCCTGGTGAAATTTGGTAATTTTTTTCACTATTGTACTATATTTAATGGTTTTTATTTGATAAAACAAATAAACACAAAGTTATTTGTTCAGAAAAATAATTCGAAATTTTTGGGCAAATGTTTTTTTATTTTTAGAATTCCAGGAAATGTTCCAGAATGTAAAAAAAATTTGGTTTCAATTTTTTATGATGTTTAAATTTTATTTTGGGTTTATTTCATAAATGTTATGATTAAACCTCTACATTTACCAAATACGATCAAATCAAACTAATTAAACACAAACAAAATTATTAGGGACTAATTTGAGTTCTAAATCAGTTTAAATAATTAGTTTGAGCTTAAATACGAATTGAGTGTTGATTATTGATTATTGATTATTGATTATTGATAGTTAAAAATCAATAAAATACATAAAACCGAGCTAGAATGAGCATGGCAAGTGTTAAGGGCGATTTTGGCATGATTTTTACAGCATTTTATTTATGTTGTTTATGTTGAATGAATGAATGTCATTTATTTATTTTTAATGAAAGTTGTACCTAGTATGGCCTAGATTATTTTAATCGGTATTACCCGTAATGTAAGAGAATACTGATTCAGATGTAATTTATTGCGATCTCGTATCGCCGTTTGTAATAATTAATAATTTCATTTAATAGATCAAATGTATAATAGAAATTTTCTATGTATTCATTTGTATATTTGTAATTATTTATTATGAAGACGGATATTCCCGAAGTCGTGTTCCAAAAGACGGTGCCATTTTGAAGCGTGTTCCATGAAGAGCAAAGGGACCAAGAAGTTGGTTTCCGATTTTGTAATCATCTAGTTAATAAGATTAGCTAGGTGGCCATACTAGGATTTATTATTTGTTAATTGCTTGCTTATGTTTTCCGCTCATGCCAAAATCGCCAACATGCAATTTTATTTCTTGATTGTCAATTCAGCGTTATTCAAAATTCGCCGACTTAGTTCACTTATAGGGAATTAATAACTAAATTGGCAAGACCTCTCACACAACTTAAAATAAATTGAGATTTAGCCTTACCAATTAAAGCACCTATGAATCCCGTGTTCATTAGGACATCCACAACGTGGACCTTTTTACCTAGGGTAAGTAGGGTGATGCGATCACATGCCTAAATTGGTTTGGACTCAATGGGATAAGCGTTATCTCGGGACTAGGAGACGGGTTTAGATGAAATTCTTCGACCGAGAGTTCTAGGAGTTGAATTACTCAAAATGTTGACTTGCCGTCTATTACATAAAGGTGGCATAACATGTTCATTTTTATCTAAAATGCGGGTCTCGAAATCACTTATATAATTTCGTGAGGGGTCATTATATGAGTGACTTGTTTAAATTAATTTTACAAGTAAAAATTGTTTAAAACAATGAATGTTAATATTTCCTAATTTTGTTGAAGTAATTCAATTCGCAATGGCAAACAATAACAACAACAATATCGGTCAACTTGGCAAAGACTCATGGCTAAGGTCTATAATTGGAAAAAATGCATCTTAAAAGACGATAGATCTAATTTCGTCGAGTGGTAGCAAACGATTAAGAGTGCGGCGTTATTGGATAACGTCTTTTGCGCTACTTGACCGAAACCCCTCCTAATGAACCCGGCTCAAGGGCTACTAATGCGGCCAAGGCCGCCTATGAGGAGTACTTAAAAGTAGCAAATGACGTCAAGATGGTCTTGATATGGTCAATGTCCTCAAGTCTTAAGCAACAATATATCACCCTAGGAGCATATGAGATATTCTCGAGGGTGAGCTTGGCGTTTTCTCAATCACCCGACATACGCCAATACAATGCTATGACATGGGTTTTTGAAGCCAAGCTAGAGAAAGGCCAAAACGTTGGCCCACATGTGCTCAAGATGGTTGCACATGTGGACACCCTAGAGCGTCTAGGGGTTAAGATTCCAAAGAAACTAGCGGTTGGCCGCATTCTTCACTCACTTCCTCCCAAGTTCGCTCAAACTAGGGCGAACTATAACATGCACGGCATGGACAAGAGCTTTCATGAGCTCCATGCCCTCCTTACCCAAGTCAAAAGGGATATGAAGGCTAGTGGGAGTGAGAAAAAGGATGTTCTTTCAATGAAGTTGAAGAACTTAAGCCTTGGTGAACTGAAACTTCTTAGTAAAAGGATGGTTTTATTGTATGAATAGACCACGTTTAGCACTCCCTCACACTAGACTCACTTGTTTAGAAAAAGACCCCAACAACCTGCACTAGGCTAGGCAATTCAGATAGTACCTTGCATCCTAGCACACAAGCACAGATGACAAGGGGTGGTGTTAGGACTCAAGACACACAAGTAATGAGTTCTAATCCCTGCAGTCTTAGCTCACACACAAGCTCACTAAGAAATGCTACAACACTTAGCTTTTGCTGAAGGATTGCTTGAACAAAGTTCAGAATTATATTAATCAAAGTCTCCTTCTTTAGGTTACAACTTGGGCCTTATATAGGCAATTACAACAGATCCTGACCCTTGAAAAACAAGGACATCTAAGGGCTTAAAAGCCTTACATCTTACTGATAAAACAAACTATAAAGTCAGCTAATGAGGACAACAAAAACAGACTGCAAAATAGAGAAAAGAAAGACTGCAAAAGTAGGTTTGTCCCTTTCCATAAATGGTAAGTCTGCAAACTGTCTTGGGAAGTCTTTGCTTGGCTTGTTCTTGCTGTGTTTGGGGCTGACAAAGGCTTCATATACGACCTTCCTAACATACTAACTACACCTGAGGTTGATCATACACAAAAATAAGGAGCTTTGGACAGAAATATTGGCCTTGGTGCCAGCTGACTCCTCCATATGACCTTCACTCTTCTAGGCTGTTTTAGATGGACTTCTAGACTTTATTTGGAAAACTTGTCCTGGACTTTTCTCTTGCTAAGGACCTCAACTTTAAGGGTAAAGAAGATTGAGCCCCTGGTTGGACTCGTACTGCATGATATTTGATTTATACTCTGGCTGGTCTTGGCTGTTTTTCAGGAAACTGGACCCTGCTCTTGTGACCCTTCTTATGGTTGTGCTTGCTTGACTTGTTGCTGCTTCTTGACTGTAATGGGGGTGCTTGGGGAGTGTTATACCTGGTGCCTTTGGTGTGGGGCTCTTGCCTGTTTGGTTGGGGGTTGGTTGGGACCCTTTGGCTGTAATGGTGCAATCCTGGCTAGCTGAGTTCTTGGCTTGGTGATGATGGAGCTCTACTCCTGTTTCAAACTCTCCTTCTTGAAAAGGATTTGCCCTCAAATCCTCACTGTTCTCCTCATCAGACTCTCCATAGTATGGGCTCAGATCACCCACATTGAATGTTCCATGTACTCCATACTCTCCTGGGAGGTCAATCTTGTATGCATTGGACCCCAACTTCTCCATGACCTCAAAAGGACCCTCTGCTCTTGGACTTAGCTTGTTCTTTCTTTTGTCAGGAAACCTCTCCTTCCTTAGGTGCAACCATACTAGATCTCCTGCTTTGAACTCTTTGGATTTCTTTGGACCCTTTGCTCTGGCTTTATACATCTCATTAGTCTTCTCAATTTGCTGTTTCACCTTAGCATGTATCTGCATCATCTGTTCTACCCTGTTCCTTGCATCATAGGGCACCACCTTCTTTGCCATTGGTACAAGTTCTGTTGGCATCAAGGGGTTAGTGCCATAAACAACTTCAAATGGACTTTTACCTGTACTGGTGGAGGGGGCTCTGTTGAAAGCAAATTCTGCCTGTGCCAGCTGCAAATCCCAATCCTTTAAAGACCTTGAAATGATACACCTGAGAATCCTGCCCAGAGTCTTGTTTGTTACCTCTGTCTGCCCATCAGTTTGGGGATGATGAGAGGTGCTGAACAGGAGCCTTGTCTTTAGAAGCTTCCAAAGTGTCCTCCAGAAGTGACTCATGAACTTAGTATCTCTGTCAGATACTATGGTTCTTGGTACTCCATGGAGCTTCACAATCTCCTTGAAATACAAGTCTGCAACTCCCATGGCATCTTCAGTTTTCTTGCAAGCAACAAAGTGTGCCATCTTACTAAATCTGTCCACAACCACCATGACTGAGTCCTTGCCCCTCTGAGTTCTAGGAAGAGCCACTATAAAGTCCATACTAACATCCTCCCAAGGCTTGTCTGGGACTGGCAAGGGGGTGTATGCTCCAGCCTGAAAGAATGACTTGGACCTCTGGCAAGCACTACACCTTCTTATCACATCCTGAACATCTCCCAACATCCTTGGCCAATAGAATTGTTCCTGCAGCATGTCATAGGTCTTCTGGATGCCAAAGTGGCCAGCTAGACCATTTGAGTGAACCTCTTTCACTAACAACCCCCTATAAGGACCCTTTGGTATACAGAGTTTGTTCCCTAGGAACAAGAATCCTTCCTGCTCTGAGTATCTACTCCCATTCTTAGTGGTGCCCTCCAGTCTTGCCACCCAGTCTTCTTTGAAATCAGGATCCTCCCTATAAAGCTCCTTCATGTGCTCAAACCCAAGCACTCTTTGCTCCATGTATGTCAGCATCATGGTTTTCCTTGACAAAGCATCTGCCACTACATTGTTTTTCCCCTCAATGTACTTACTGGAGAATGAGAAGGACTGCAAATACTCCACCCACTTAGCATGCCTAGCATTCAACTTATGTTGCCCATTGATGTACTTGAGTGCCTGGTGGTCAGAGTGTAATACAAAGGGTTTGGGCTTCAGGTAGTGACCCCAATGGTTCAAGGCTCTGACTATGGCATAGAATTCTTTGTCATAGGTTGAGTAGTTGAGCTTAGCACCACTCAGCTTCTCACTAAAGTAGGCCACAGGTTTTTGCTCTTGCATTAGGACAGCACCAATGCCTATGCCACTAGCATCACATTCTACTTCAAATAGTTTGTTAAAATCAGGGAGAACAAGTATGGGAGACTCACACAAGAGGTCTTTGATGATATTGAAGGACCTCTCAGCTTTGTCATTCCACCTAAACTCTCCTTTCTTCATGCACTCAGTTAAGGGGGCCATGATGGAACTGAATCCTTTGATGAACCTCCTGTACAAGGAAGCCAGTCCATGGAAGCTCCTCACTTCAGTTATAGTTTTGGGGACCTGCCACTCCCTTATGGCCTTTACCTTGTCTTGATCAACAGCCACTCCTTCTTTGGAAATAATGAACCCCAAGAACTGAACCTCTTCCTGCATGAATGTACACTTTTCCATCTTGCCAAACAACTTGTGTTTCCTCAGGACTTCAAATAACAATCTCAGGTGTTGGAGGTGTTCTTCTGTTGAGAGGCTGTAGACCAATATGTCATCAAAGTATACAACAATGAACTTCCTCAGATAGGGCCTTAGAACCTCAGTCATCAACCTCATAAAGGTGCTTGGAGCATTAGATAAACCAAAGGGCATGACCAACCATTCATACAACCCATGCTTGGTCTTGAAGGCTGTCTTCCACTCATCCCCAGCCCTGGTCCTTACTTGGTGATATCCCTGCCTTAGATCAATCTTGGAGAAGACCTGAGCCCCACTCAGCTCATCCAGGATATCATTCAACCTTGGTATAGGGAACCTGTATTTGATGGTAATGTTGTTGATGGCCCTACTGTCTATGCACATTCTCCAGGACCCATCCTTCTTGGGCACTAGCAAGGCAGGAACTGCACATGGACTGAGGGACTCCCTCATAAAACCCTTGCTGAGTAAGTCACCAACCTGAGCTTGTAGTTCTTGAGTGGCCGTTGGATCACTTATGTAAGCAGGTTTGTTGGGTAGCATTGCTCCAGGAATGAGATCAATATGATGCTCTATTCCTCTAAGAGGGGGTAGTCCACTAGGCAAGTCAGCAGGGAATACATCCCCATAATCCTCCAGTACTTGTTGAACATCAGCTGGAATGTTTTCTTGGGGAAGTAAGACCTCTTTGGTTAGCAGGATGAACACAGTTTCATCACCCATAAGCTCTTGAACCATCTCAGCTTCACTCAGCAGTAAGACTTCTTTGGAAATGTCATTGACAGGGGCAATGTTCCCTTTAACATTGGGGGGTAAAGGGGCTAGTATCATCTTCTTGTTACCAAACTTGAAAACATAGGTGTTGTCCCTCCCATGGTGTACAGAGTCTCTATCAAACTCCCAGGGCCTGCCCAACAGAAGGTGACAAGCATCCATAGGTAGGACATCACACAAGACCTCATCAGTATATCCCTTGCCAATAGAGAATGGCACAACACACTGCTTGTCAACTCTTACTTCCACTCCCTTGTTCAACCATCTCAGTTTATAGGGGTGGGGGTGTTCTTGTGTGGTTAGGGACAGTTTCTCTACTAGGGTGGTGGATGCCACATTGGTACAGCTTCCCCCATCAATTATCATGTTGCAAACCCTTCCCCTTATAGTGCATCTGGTCCTGAATATTTGCTGTCTCTGATCATCCTCTAATGGTTGAGGTTGGGTATGCATAACCCTCCAGGTTACTAGACTCAAGCCTGCATCTGGTTCTATCATTTCCTCTCTAGGCTCTTCCTCATGTTCCTCCAAACTCTCCTCACATACAAGGATCTCATCTTCACCCCATTCTACAACATCCATACTGCTCAAAGCCCTTTTAGAGGGGCATTCTTTAGCAAAATGCCCAAAGCCCTGACATTTAAAGCACTTCTTAAGGGATACTGTCTTTCTCAAGTCTGTCTCAGGGGCCTTGCCTTTGTCTGACACTGAGGGCTTGGCTGGGACTAAGGGTTCTCCTATTCTTACTCCAGTGAAGGGTTTGAAAGAAGGTCTAGTCTGTGGCCTGGGAGGTGCTGGTTTTCCCTTCCCTAGCTTCTCAATCCTCAAGGCTAGACTCACTGCTTCCTCAAAAGAGTAAAGGTGCTGCAACCTTACTCTGTTAGCTATCTTCTCATCAAGACCCTCTAAAAACCTAGTTATCTTCTGCTCAGGCTTTTCAGTAATCTCACATTGTAGTGTGAGTTGTTCAAAGTCCCTCAAATAGGACTCAACAGGTCTACCTTCTTGTTTCAGGTGGGTAAGTCTGATAAACATGTCTTGAGTGTAGTCTTTTGATACAAACTTAATCCTCATTTTCTTTTTCAGTTTATCCCAAGATTTAATAGGATCCTTACCCTCCCTAGTCCTTTGAGCCTTCATATTTTCATACCACAAGGATGCATATCCTTTCAATTTCATGATGGCTACCTTAAAGGCTCTTCTATCAGTGTAACCCTTGAACTCAAAGACTCTTTCTACAGACCTTAACCAGTCTAGGAAGTCATCAGGGTTCATACTACCTAGAAAGTCAGGGATTTCTACCTTTAAGTCTTTGTCATGGTGCCTAGGAAGGCCCTGCTCTGAGTTCTCTGAATCTGAGGCCTCCTCTTGCTCCATGTGTTGCCTCCTTCTTGCTGCAACAGGTGGCACAGGTGCTCCTCTACCTCGTCCTCTGCCTCCTCTTCCACCATTGTTGAGCTGACCATCTAAGAATTCATTGAAGGATGCTGTAACCTCCATAACAGTTCTAGCAAGGCCATGAACTGTGGTTTCAAGCCCTGCTAATCTCTCTTCACTCATGGGTAGTTTTTGTGTTTTTAATGTAGGTAGGTAAATGAACTCACAAACCAAAGCTCTGATAACCAATTGAACTGAAACTTCTTAGTAAAAGGATGGTTTTGTTGTATGAATAGGCCACGGTTAGCACTCCCTCACACTTGACTCACTTGTTTAGAAAAAGACCCCAACAACCTGCACTAGGCTAGGCAATTCAGATAGTACCTTGCATCCTAGCACACAAGCACAGATGACAAGGGGTGGTGTTAGGACTCAAGACACACAAGTAATGAGTTCTAATCCCTGCAGTCTTAGCTCACACACAAGCTCACTAAGAAATGCTACAACACTTAGCTTTTGCTGAAGGATTGCTTTGAACAAAGTTCAGAATTATATTAATCAAAGTCTGCCTTCTTTAGGTTACAACTTGGGCCTTATATAGGCAATTACAACAGATCCTGACCCTTGAAAAACAAGGACATCTAAGGGCTTAAAAGCCTTACATCTTACTGATAAAACAAACTACAAAGTCAGCTAATGAGGACAACAAAAACAGACTGCAAAACAGAGAAAAGAAAGACTGCAAAAGTAGGTTTGTCCCTTTCCAGAAATGGTAAGTCTGCAAACTGTCTTGGGAAGTCTTTGCTTGGCTTGTTCTTGCTGTGTTTGGGGCTGACAAAGGCTTCATATACGACCTTCCTAACATACTAACTACACCTGAGGTTGATCATACACAAAAATAAGGAGCTTTGGACAGAAATATTGGCCTTGGTGCCAGCTGACTCCTCCATATGACCTTCACTCTTCTAGGCTGTTTTAGATGGACTTCTAGACTTTATTTGGAAAACTTGTCCTGGACTTTTCTCTTGCTAAGGACCTCAACTTTAAGGGAAAAGAAGATGGAGCCCCTGGTTGGACTCGTACTGCATGATATTTGATTTATACTCTGGCTGGTCTTGGCTGTTTTTCAGGAAACTGGACCCTGCTCTTGTGACCCTTCTTGTGGTTGTGCTTGCTTGACTTGTTGCTGCTTCTTGACTGTAATGGGGGTGCTTGGGGAGTGTTATACCTGGTGCCTTTGGTGTGGGGCTCTTGCCTGTTTGGTTGGGGGTTGGTTGGGACCCTTTGGCTGTAATGGTGCAATCCTGGCTAGCTGAGTTCTTGGCTTGGTGATGATGGAGCTCTACTCCTGTTTCACTTGGGGTTTAAAAGGGAAAGGGCAAAGTTAAGGACCAATTTAAGAAGCATGGGAAAGGAAAGGGCAAAGCTATTGTATATAGCAATGCCAAGGCTAAGGGCAAGAAGTATGCCGACGCCGAATGCTTTTATTGTAAAGGCAAGGGACATTGGAAACACAATTGTCCCAAGTATTTGAAGGATAAGAAGGACGGATGTGTGACACCGTCAGGTATAATACTCTCTTCTCTCTATATGATAGATATTAACTATGCTTGCATTTCTACTTGGGTATTTGATACCGGATATGGTTCTCACCTTTGTAATCATTTGCAGGGGCTGAAGGACGTGCGAGCACTAGCCAAGGGTGATGTAGACCTACGAATGGGAAATGCCGCAAGAGTAGTCGCCGTCTCCGTAGGAACTTATGTACTCACCTTAGATAGTGGTCTTGAATTGTATTAAAATAATTGTTATTTTGTACCCTCCTTGACCAAGAAGATTATCTCCATTTCCGTGCTTGACGCGGAGGGTTTTTCTTTTGTAATCAAGAACAATAGTTGTTCATTTTCATTTAATGATGTGTTTTATGGTAAAGTCGTCTCTATTGGAGGTATTTATTTATGTTCTAGATAATGTTAATGAAGTTTATCATGTAGAGAGCAAGAAGCTCAAATTAGGTGAAACTAATCAATCATACCTTTGGCATTGTCGTATAAGGTCATATAACCGAACGACGCATAAAGAGACTTGTTTCAACAAAACTTCTCAACCATTTGATTTCGAATCTTATGGTGTATGTGAATCTTGCCATTTTGGCAATATTACTCGTGCTCCTTTTACGGGAAAAGGGACACGAGCAAGTGAAGTATTA
Source organism: Heliosperma pusillum (assembly GCA_022085475.1). NCBI lineage: Eukaryota > Viridiplantae > Streptophyta > Magnoliopsida > Caryophyllales > Caryophyllaceae > Heliosperma > Heliosperma pusillum. The sequence goes on from JAIUZE010070337.1 coordinate 18,033, forward strand.
TGCCTTGTACATACGGATGTGTGTGGCCCAATGACTCTCCAAGATAGAGGTGGTTATAACTACTTCATTACCTTTACCGACGACTTGAGTAGATCTGGATATGTCTACTTAAAAAGGCATAAGAGTGAGGCCTTTGCAAAGTTCAAATAGTTTCAACACGAAGTAGAAAACCAATTGAATAAGAAGATTAAAACCCTACGATCCGATCGCGGTGGTGAATACCTAAATAATGAATTTGATTCGCACCTAAAAGATTGTGGTATAGTATCACAATGGACTCCTCCTGGCACACCTCAATTTAATGGTGTGTCCGAAAGGAGAAACCGAACTTTATTAGATATGGTTCGGTCAATGATGAGTCTCACAGAGCTTCCTGATTTGTTTTGGGGATTTGCTATCTTAACCGCAATATTTTCACTAAATCGTAGCCCGACTAAAGCGGCAAATAAAACTCCATATGAGATATGGAAAGGAAAAGCTCCTTATTTGTCATTTATGAGAATTTGGGGTTGCGAGGCATATATTCATGACAAGTCTAACAACAAACTTGCACCTAGATCCAACAAATATCTTTTTGTAGGGTATTCTAAGGAAACACGTGTTTATTACATCTACAACTGTCACGAGAACAAAGTGTTTGTGGCTCGTGATGCTGTCTTTCTAGAAAGCAATTTCATTTCTAAAAGACAGAGTGGGAGAAAGTTTGAACTTGATGAAGTTCAAGAGCCACAAACCGAAAAAGAAGTAGAGGAAAATGTTCCCTCCTTGTCTGAAACGGTTGTTGTCCCTAGAAGGTCAAGTAGAATTAGTCATCAACCTGACCGTTACCTCGGATGCATTGAGGAAGATGGTGATTTGTTGCTTTTTGAAAGTGATGAACCCACCACCTACAAGTCGGCCGTTTCTAGTCCCGACTCCGCGCATTGGCTCGAGGCCATGCGATCCAAAATGGATTCTATGAGCGAAAATCAAGTATGGGACTTGGTAGACTTACCTGAGAAGGTACGACCTCTTCGGTGCAAGTTGATCTACAAGATCAAAAACGGCATAGATGGACAAAATAATGTCTACAAAGCTAGATTGGTGGCGATAGGCTTCACTCAAGTTCATGGTTTACACTATGATGAAACCTTCGCCCCAGTCGCTATGCTTCGATCCATTAGGATTCTCTTAGCGGTTGCCGCATTTCTTAACTATGAAATTTGGCAAATGGATGTCAAAACCGCCTTCTTGAATGGGATTCTAGAAGAAGAAGTGTACATGACACAACCTGGAGGTTTTGTGGATAAATCCAACCCTAAGAAGGTGTGCAAACTTAAGAGATCCATTTATGGTCTTAAGCAAGTATCGAGGAGTTGGAATCATCGCTTCAATCATGTTATTAAACAGAACGGTTTCACTCGAACTGTCGAGGAGCCATGTTTATACATGAAGTTTAGTAGGAGCAAAGTTACTTTCCTTATTTTTTATGTGGATGACATACTTCTCATTGGGAATAATATACTAATGCTAACTTCTACAAAGCAATGGCTACGGAAATATTTCCGGATGAAGGATTTGGGAGAGGCACAACGCATTTTGAGTATCCGGATCTATAGAGATAGATCCATGAGGATACTAGCGTTAAGTGAAGAAGCTTATATAGATAAGATACTTGACCGGTTCAAAATGAAAGACTCTAAGAGAGGCTTTCTTCTAATAGGTCATGGTATCACTCTGAGCAAATCGTAGAGTCCTACCATCACCGAAGAGATTGAACGCATGAATTTGATCTCTTATACTTCCGCAGTTGAATCGATCATGTATGCTATGATGTGTAATCGCCCCGACGTCGCATATGCTTTACGCATGACGAGTCGTTATCAAGCCAATCCATGTGAGAGTCACTGGATAGCCGTCAAGAACATCCTTAAGTACTTACGAAGGACTAAAGATTCGTTCTTGGTGTTTGGAGGAGAAATTGAATTGCGTGTAAAGGGTTACACGGACGCTAGTTTCCAAACTGATAGGGATGATTTAAAATCCCAATCCGGCTATGTCTTTATGTTGAATAGAGGAGTTTTTTGCTGGAAGAGCTTCAAGCAAAGCGTTACTGCGGATTCTACAACAGAAGTTGAGTACCTTGCAGCATCAGAGGCTGCAAAGGAAGTTGTGTGGATTCGGCAATTCATGGAAGGTCTAGGAGTAGTAATTCCTACCGCCGCATATCCAATCGCGATGTATTGTGATAACATTGGGGCTATCTTTCAAGCAAAGGAACCTAAGTCTAGTAACAAGTCTAGACATGTACTTAGGAAATACCATGTAATTAGAGATTACGTGGAGAGGAAGGAAATTAATGTATGTAAGATTGGGACAAACGATAACATTGTTGATCCTCTAACCAAGCCTCTTTCAAAGGCTAAGCATCATGGTCATGTCATCGCAATGGGATTAAGACGAGTACCTGAATTCCTCTAGATTATATGATATGTAATATTTGAATATTGTTTCAATGTTTACATATATGATAATTGCATTCATTGTTCGAGTTTTATATGAGCTTTTTATTTTAGTTCGACTAAATTTCAAATAATTTATTTTATCTGAATTGGTTTTATGACAAGTTGAGCACAATTCAAGTGAACAAGATGAACTTAGTACTATTGTCCCTAGTCACTCATATGAGGTGACGTCTCGTAGTGACTAGATTGTAAGTCGATCAATGGCTAGTTCAGCGCCATGAGGTCATGGAGATGACTGGTCGTTTACATAGGCAGACTGTATAACACTTTGTCGGGCAGTGACCTTTATAGGATCCCTTATCAAATTGTTGAAGCCTGGTCATGGCAGGGATTTCTATATTATTCGTATGAGTCGATCCTTTAGACTGACAACCATTTACCTGAGTCGGTGTAGTTTCCGATTGACCTTGGTTTTTGTCCTAAATTGTGCCGTGATAGGAGGTTGATGGGCATCTTCTGGGTCATGGTGATTTCCATTATACAGTGTAAGTTGGGTCAACAGGAATTGTCCACCCACGTTGGGTAATAACATCTTCAGGCCACTCGAGGAGTAGTGACTGGAAATGCGTGGCCACGCTTGGAAGAGATCTCTGGTAAATTTTCCGCCCAGACAGTTACTCTCCCATATCAAGAAAACCACTCTGTTTATATTTTTCAATCGCAAGTGCGACCTGAAAGACACCTTGCGATGAGTGGGAGGAAGTGGCACAAAGAGACAAGAGAATCAGTAGCACACAACTTGTCGAGACAAGTGGGAGATATTGTTATAGAAGGAGTCCTCCGCAATAGTCTGGCTACATGCACAACTTGTATTGGACAAGTGGGAGATTGTTGGAGTAAGTGTCCTCCACAATAGTGCATTTATATAATAAATCTCATTTTTGAATATTCGTGGGATGACTAGTATATTGATACTCCACGTCAGTTGATTAACGTAAATCAATAAGGATCAGCTGACTAGAGTTAGACGTTATTGTCGTATTACGGCAGTGATCAACTGACCCCTTTCGGTCACGCCTAAAGGATGAGACCCAAACAGAAAACTAATTATTTGTAAACGATAAAGTTTAATTAGTCTTTTACGTATATATTTGATATATGTTTGATTACGAGAGTTATTTATTGGAAATTGAGTTAGAAACTCATTCCATTTAAGTTTACTAGTCAATTATACGATAACTGACTGAATAAATTTTACGTCTTATTTTAATACGATAAATAAGATTTAATTTAGTGAATCGTTAATTCATTAAATTAGTTGAGGTTATGCATATATTTTGAGGTAGAGGTAATTAGTTAATTATATTAACAATGAGTTGTAAAATAAATTAACTGGACATTGTGGGACCCATTATATATTGATATAATGGTAAAATATCACTTAAATGTTAAGTATATATTATTTATTAATTTGACTCATATAATTGTTATATGATCAAATTAACACTTAAATATACTAGATAATTAAGCATCTGATTAATAAGTATTTGTGGGACAAATATTAAAAATCAAAATCGACCACTTCTTAAGACAAGAACCACAACAGCCAGAGTCGAGCCCTCTGCTCAGCTGTACAAGGAAGAGGAGGCACCATCTCCCCACCTATCATCACTCTCGCCGGAGTCCTACCCGCAAAGTAGTCCCTGACTTAAGAGCTCAGAACCAATCTGGGAAGGGTAGTTACCCCCGTCGGAAGGTTCCAGCCGATTAAACCCCTCGCCTCCTCTGAGTCAACCCTCATAGCCGTTGACGGCCACTCTAAAGACCCCTCTACGCACGGCAGACCTGAAATCATGTCGTAGTCCTCCAAGGTGACCTCAACCTCTTCAAAAGGCATATGCAAGGTCGAAGTCGTATCCCAATACCAATCAAGAAAAGCCCAAATCATGCAAAGTTTAGCCCAAATCTTCCTCGCCTTGATCGCCCTCCATGCCCGGATCAGGTCTCCAAAGGCTCCTGCCTCAAAAAGAGCCCTCTCCTCCTCCGTCAACCTCTCATAGGCCTCCATCATCGTCGTATATCCGGAAATGGACCTCATGTTCCCAGCGTCCTGTATCAATTCAAGTCAAAAAAATCATCATTAATAAATGGGAAATGAAATGGTAAATGGGTACAAAGAATGTGATCAGGCCTGTCGCAAGCCCGATTCAAAGATAAATTACCCAGACTAGGCTAATAACAAATTAATGTAATTAGGGAAGTAGGGGTCGATCCTCAGGGAGATGGTGTTTCCTATAGATTGTGAATCGTCTCACGATTGAGCTTTATCTAATGATTTTCTGAGTTTTGGATTTGGTGATGTCTAAACTAACAAAGAACATAAATAAAAGCAAACCAAACTGAAATGGAAATGATAAAGCAGATAATAAATTAACAATAATGAGAAGCATCTAGGGAAATAGGTTCACACATGTAGATTGACATATTAATGAAATTGGATTTAGGATATGCAAATAATTCATTGAGCGTTTGTAAGAATGGTGTGTTCATTACAATCATAGATCAGATGGTCTAGCAGGCTTTTAGTGCGATTTACTAGGTCTTAATCCACTATGTCACGCTTTGTCTATTCAATTCCTGTATATCTACCTTGGAAAAGAATTCCATACTAGTCAATGATTGTGATCAAGAATCGTCAACTATCGTTAAAGTCCAAACATGCATAGACACAATGTTTTAAAAGCACAATTTCCTTTATCCAATTATCATATTTTAATCAATCTAACATGGCTACCCTACACCCTAGAAAGGTGACTACTCACTCATGATTATGTTGGTATTAACAATGAAAGTTAAGGTAAGCATATTTAGTTGAATTTGACAATAATTTAGACTCTCTATGTGGCGATAATAACGACGCTATATGACAATCTAAGAATTGAAACTGCGATTATAACAACGTAAAAACGAATCTAAATGATACGAATAGAAAGTAACGAACAAATGGAAAGCAATAAAGAATGGTAAACAAAGGATAAATTAGGAATACCTAGGTGATGATCAACGATGAAAGCGATAACAATAATAGAAATCCCTCGCATAGAAATATCGTATCTTGAATTACAACTCTTGAACCCAACAAAGTAGATACAAAGATTGAAATTCTATTTGAACTAAGCTAATGTTTTGAAAGGAAATGGACAGAAATAAACTAGAAACAAATGATAAAAGAAGAAGAAAATCTAAACTAGGAAGACTAAAGCTAAAAGGAAATATAAGACAAGATTGTGTAAGAAAATGTATATGATGTTGGATATATGGATGTATGATATGATATGAGGGGCTTGGCACATCTATTTATAGTATTAGGGTTTCGTGGAGAAGAGGTCGGGTAATAAATACATAGGGCAAATTTAGGAAGAAGGAGCCGCAATGCACTAAGCAGCAGGAATACCCGATCGGGTACACCACTTACCCGATCGGGTAAGTTGTCTTCTGGAAGCTCTTGACTAACTCTTCAACTTCCTTCGCTTTGACTTGACTTACAACATCCCCCTTGACTCTACAATCGGGTTTGTTGCTTGGATATGATGTAAATCGATGAATTCTCCTGTCAAATTGATTGGTCTTCCGACAATTAAGAAACCGTCTTTGCTTCTTCTCCTCCCTTAAGTTAGTGAACCTTCTCGAAATGCCTTACACACGGTCAAGCTTGCATCTTCAAATCGTCGGGTTCTAGGCAAATGCTCGGAAATATAGAAAAAGGGCGTAGAAACGTCACTTTCCCTACAAAACAAGTTAGAAAACAGGAATTCGCCTAGAAGACGATATTAGCTCATAAAACGGCTTAACAAAGCACAAATGACAAACAAAACCGAGCTAAAGTGGGGGTTAAAATCATACAAATATTCACTTATCAAACTCCCCCAAGCTAAACCTTTGCTTGTCCTCAAGCAAACATAACAAACAATACCAGGACAAGGGTTGCAAGCATTGGCTACTACACCATCAAGAAACAAATCTCAATATAAAGCTTTGAAAACATAATGAATCATAACCCAAAAGCAACGTGGGAAAGAATGATACATAGACATGGTTGAGATTTACATAACGGCGTAGCACAAAGAATTTCACTACAGAATTTCAGCTCTTGCATGATCTTTTGACAAATGGACTCTCACGGCACACTCGAACACTCAATGTATGTAAAAGGTGATTTCTTTATGTGTAAATGTTTGAGACACTCACCTATCTACGACTCATGAAAATGTGTCCGCAGTCTAATATGGTAAAAAATTAAAAACACAAGTCAAAGATCACAATGCACATAGAAAAGAAGCCGAAAAAATATGAGAAGAAGGCTTTGGGAAATGGGTGAAAGGTGGACAAATAGTTATGGTCATGTGAAGGTTATAGTGAGCTAGCAACTGACCAATGATAAATGAATACCCAATCCAGACTTTCGATGAATTTCCACAAGACAAATGATGAAGCCAGAAGTAACAATTTGGCTTTTTCCACACGAAACACAAGAGTGAACTCCTTCTATATATTGACTTTTTTTTTTAGGAGATACTCACAACTTCTTCTTTTATTACTTTTCTTTCTCTTTTTTTTTTTTCTTTTTCGATTTTTCGATTCTCTTTTTTTCATTTTTTCTTTTCTGAACACAACTTCACTTCTTGAACTTTTCGTTTTCCCAATTCACTTTGACAGATAAGAGCAAATCTTCTCAAAAGAGCACCCACACACCATAGTCTAGCTACTAGCTCAAAAGGTAGGCAGTTTCTATCCGTAGCTGTTTTTTTGTAAAGCACATGTATGAAGGGGCTAATTTTTGAAGGGCAAATTAAAGTGAAAAAGGCTTCAAATCTTAGTGAATCATGAATGAAATGCTTATAGAAATGAAATGAGAACCATACTTATGCGTTTTGACATGACACACATCACAAGGAGAACTACACACACCTAGATGAGAATGGGTATGGATGTACCAGTCTAAGGAGGTTCTACCTTACAATATATGTAGTTTGCCAAATGTCAAGATCAAGCGTACTCATCTATAGATTCGTTCCATGCCTACTGTGTACAAGACTTCCCCATGTATGCATAATTCAATGAATATTGAATCATTATCTTTTGAAAGCTCTAAGTTTAGGAAATGTAACATAATAGCATAGTAAACAAGCAAGCAAAGCATGAAAAGCATTCAATTGTGTTCAAAATTTTAAATTTTCTCAATTTTCTCAAGAATCTTCTCTTTCTTATTCAAAATTTGAAAAATATAACTAAAATGCAAAAAGGAAAATGCAATCCCTCCCCAAAGCTAAACATCACATTGCCCTCAATGTGAGCACAAAAGCGAAATATGCAATGAGACGCCTAATGGGAAGAAAGGAAAAATGAAAGAAGAATGAAGCGTACTAGTCAGTGCGGACTCCCCCAAGCTAGTCTTTTGGACTTTTGACAAGGAAGGTCGTCAGGATTCTTCAAAAACTCTTTCATCTGCAAAGAAATCTAACAAAACAACGTAAAAGGGAAAAACAAAAATAAAAATGCAAAAAGGGAAAACACGGGTTGCCTCCCGAGAAGCGCTTGTTTAACGTCTTGCTCGACGAATTTTTCCATAAAATCATTGGGTTGGGGATGGACGCTCCGTATAGACAATATCTAAACATCCGATGATAGAATTGCTATAGTAGAGTTTCAGTCTGTGTCCATTAACTTTGAATTTCTCACCATTTCTAGTCATTAGTTCCACATAGCCGTACTTGCTCACATATGTGACCGTGAATGGTCCAGACCATCGGGATCGAAGTTTTCCTGGAAAAATTTTCAGACGGGAGTTGAAAAGAAGTACTTGGTCACCGACATTAAATTCTTTCTTAATTATCCTCTTGTCGTGCCAACGCTTCGTTTTCTCCTTATAGATCCTAGAATTCTCATAAGCTTGCAAACGAAATTCCTCTAGCTCATTGAGTTGCAAGAGTCTCCTATCGGCGCTAAGCTTAGTGTCTAAATTTAGTTCTTTGATAGCCCAGTAAGCTTTATACTCTAACTCGACAGGAAGGTGACATGCCTTTCCATAAACCAATCGATAAGGAGATGTTCCAATCGGGGTTTTGAAAGCTGTGCGATAAGCCCACAAGGTGTCATCGAGCTTATTACTCCAATCAGTTCTAGATCTTGAGACTACTTTCTGAAGAATTGTTTTCAACTCTCTATTTGAGACTTCTACTTGACCGCTGGTCTGAGGATGGTAGGCTAATCCTCGTCTGTGATACACACCATATTTAGCAACCAGAGTATCTAACTGCTTCTCTCCAACATGAGTTCCTCGATCACTAATCACGGTTCTGGGTACACCAAAACGTGGAAATATGATCTTCTTAAATAGTCGTATCACAGCTCTAGCATCATTAGTGGGAGTGGCGATTGCTTCTACCCACTTGGAAACATAGTCAACAGCGACTAAGATGTAACGATTCCCGTTAGAAGAAGGGAATGGTCCTTGATAGTCAATACCCCAGACATCGAATATTTCAACTTCTAATATGCCATTTTGAGGCATCTCATGTCTCTTGGATATTTGACCCATTCGTTGACAAGCGTCACAAGCTAGAACAAAATCTTTTGAATCTTTAAACATCGAGGGCCAGAAAAACCCGGATTGTAAGACTTTGGCTACGGTCTTGGACGGACCATGATGACCACCATAAGCAGATGAGTGGCATCCTTCTAAAACTCCTTTAACTTCCCACTGAGGGATACATCGTCTATAAAGACCATCAGAGCACTATTTGAAAAGATAAGGATCATCCCAAACGAAGAATTTTGCATCATGCAAAAATCGCTTCCTTTGGTGTTACCCAGACTAGGCTAATAACAAATTAATGTAATTAGGGAAGTAGGGGTCGATCCTCAGGGAGATGGTGTTTCCTATAGATTGTGAATCGTCTCACGATTGAGCTTTATCTAATGATTTTCTGAGTTTTGGATTTGGTGATGTCTAAACTAACAAAGAACATAAATAAAAGCAAAACAAACTGAAATGGAAATGATAAAGCAGATAATAAATTAACAATAATGAGAAGCATCTAGGGAAATAGGTTCACACATGTAGATTGACATATTAATGAAATTGGATTTAGGATATGCAAATAATTCATTGAGCGTTCGTAAGAATGGTGTGTTCATTACAATCATAGATCAGATGGTCTAGCAGGCTTTTAGTGCGATTTACTAGGTCTTAATCCACTATGTCACGCTTTGTCTATTCAATTCCTGTATATCTACCTTGGAAAAGAATTCCATACTAGTCAATGATTGTGATCAAGAATCGTCAACTATCATTAAGGTCCAAACATGCATAGACACAATGTTTTAAAAGCACAATTTCCCTTATCCAATTATCATGTTTTAATCAATCTAACATGGCTACCCTACACCCTAGAAAGGTGACTACTCACTCATGATTATGTTGGTATTAACAATGAAAGTTAAGGTAAGCATATTTAGTTGAATTTGACAATAATTTAGACTCTCTATGTGGCGATAATAACGACGCTATATGACAATCTAAGAATTGAAACTGCGATTATAACAACGTAAAAACGAATCTAAATGATACGAATAGAAAGTAACGAACAAATGGGAAGCAATAAAGAATGGTAAACAAAGGATAAATTAGGAATACCTAGGTGATGATCAACGATGAAAGCGATAACAATAATAGAAATCCCTCGCATAGAAATATCGTATCTTGAATTACAACTCTTGAACCCAACAAAGTAGATACAAAGATTGAAATTCTATTTGAACTAAGCTAATGTTTTGAAAGGAAATGGACAGAAATAAACTAGAAACAAATGATAAAAGAAGAAGAAAATCTAAACTAGGAAGACTAAAGCTAAAAGGAAATATAAGACAAGATTGTGTAAGAAAATGTATATGATGTTGGATATATGGATGATATGATATGAGGGGCTTGGCACATCTATTTATAGTATTAGGGTTTCGTGGAGAAGAGGTCGGGTAATAAATACATAGGGCAAATTTAGGAAGAAGGAGCCGCAATGCACTAAGCAGCAGGAATACCCGATCGGGTACACCACTTACCCGATCGGGTAAGTTGTCTTCTGGAAGCTCTTGACTAACTCTTCAACTTCCTTCGCTTTGACTTGACTTACAACATCCCCCTTGACTCTACAATCGGGTTTGTTGCTTGGATATGATGTAAATCGATGAATTCTCCTGTCAAATTGATTGGTCTTCCGACAATTAAGAAACCGTCTTTGCTTCTTCCCTCTCTTAAGTTAGTGAACCTTCTTGAAATGCCTTACACACGGTCAAGCTTGCATCTTCAAGTCGTCGGGTTCTAGGCAAATGCTCGGAAATATAGAAAAAGGGCGTAGAAACGTCACTTTCCCTACAAAACAAGTTAGAACACAGGAATTCGCCTAGAAGACGATATTAGCTCATAAAATGGCTTAACAAAGCACAAATGACAAACAAAACCGAGCTAAAGTGGGGGTTAAAATCATACAAATATTCACTTATCAGAATGTTAAACATTAACTTTCCATACTTTGCGCCGTCCGGTAAGACATATGGCTCTCCGACGCCCAAATGAGATGTCTACCATCCCATTTCTTGGCCCACTCAGGTGCACCCAACAGCTGGCGTCCACCTCGTCCTGCATGCATTGGCCCTCCTCGGCCTCCTCGGCCTCTTCGAACACTCTAGTCGGTATCTCTTCTCCCACGTGAGAAGAAGAAGGCTTAAGGTCTATATCCATAGGGGCTTCCCCCGACGTGGAAGGAATATCACCTGCAAAACCGAAGCCAGGTCAGGTAATTTCAGGCATTTTTCAAGCATTTCAAGTATTTTCATGCTCTAGAAGGAAGTTTTCCGACCATCTTTGGCCATTTTCAAGTATTTTCATGTTCAAAATTTGACGAAAACGCAAAAGGAATACATGGTTATGTTCCTAACAAGGCCAATTATTCATTTCTAGTATCAATTTATATCAAACAAATCAAATGGAGGCAAACCCCCAAATTTTTGACATTTTCAAAGGGAGGAACCCTAATTTCAAACTCTAATTCAAGCAAAATTAGAAGTTAAAGCATAAGATAAGATACATACTGATAAGTGAATATTTGTATGATTTTAACCCCCACTTTAGCTCGGTTTTGTATGTCATTTGTGCTTTGTTAAGCCATTTTATGAGCTAATATCGTCTTCTAGGCGAATTCCTGTGTTCTAACTTGTTTTTAGGGAAAGTGACGTTTCTACGCCCTTTTTCTATACTCCTGAGCATTTGCCTAGAACCCGACGATTCGAAGAAGAAAGCTTGACCATGTGTAAGGCATTTCAAGAAGGTTCACTAACTTAAGAGAGAGAAGAAGCAAAGACGGTTTCGTAGTTGTCGGAAGATCAATCAATTGGGCGGAAGAATTCATCGCTTTACATCAAACCCTATCAAACAACCCGATTGTAGAAGTCAAGGGGGATGTTGGAAGTCGAGTCAAGCAAAGGAAGATGAAACGTTAGTCAACCGCTTCTAGAAGACCACATACCCGATCGGGTAAGTGTGTACCCGATCGGGTATCCTTGCTGATCCAAGCATGACGGCTCCTTCTTCCTTATTTTGTCCTATGTGTTTAATACCCGACCTCTTCTCCACGAAACCCTAATACTATAAATAGATGCTCTAAGCCCCTCTTCTAAACACAACATCTATCTCTCACACAATCTAATCTTATATCTCATACAATTTTCTAGTTTTCTTTTTAGCTTTAGTCTTTCTAGTTTAGATTATCTTCTACTTTTGTCTTTTGTTCTTAGTTTATTTCTGTCCATTTCATATCAAAACATTAGTTTAGTTCAATAAGAATTTCAATCTTTGTAGTCTACTTTGTTGGGTACAAGAGTTGTAATTCAAGGTACGGTATTTCTATGCGAAGGATTTCTATTGTCGTTATCGCTTTCATTGTTGATCGTCATCTAGGTATTCCTAATTTATCCTTTGTTTATTGTTCTTTATTGTTTTCCATTTGATTGTTATTCTCTATTCATATCACTTAGATTCGTTTTTATGTTGTTATAATCATAGTTTCATTTCTCAGATTGTCATATAGTGTCGTTATTATCACCACATAGAGAGTCTAAATTATTGTTAAAATCAACTAAATATGCCTATCTTAACTTTCATTGTTAATATCATCGTAGACATAAACATAATCATGAGTGAGTAGTCACCTTTCTAGGGTGTAGGGTAGCCATGTTAGATTGATTAAAAGATGATAATTGGATAAAAGAAATTGTGCTTTTAAAACATTGTGTCTATGCATGTTTGGACTTTAACGATAGTTGACGATTCTTGATCACAATCATTGACTAGTATGAAATTCTTTCCAAGGTAGACATACGAGATTTGAATAGACAAAGCATGACATAGTGGATTAAGACCTAGTAAATCGCATAAAAAGCCTGCTAGACCATCTGATCTATGATTGTAATGAACACACCATTCTTACGAACGCGCAATGAATTATTTGCATATCCTAAATCCAATTTCATCAATATGTCAATCTACATGTGTGAACCTATTTCCCTAGATGCTTCTCATTATTGTTAAATCATCATTTGCTTTATTGTTTTCATTTTAGTTTGCTCTTATTTTGCTCTTATTTATGTTCTTTATTAGTTTAGAATTCAAAACCTCAAAACCCAGAAAATTGTTAGATAAAACTCAATTGTGAGACGATTCACAATCCATAGGAAATACCATCTCCCTGAGGATCGACCCCTACTTCCCTAATTACATTAATTTGTTATTAGCCTAGTCTGGGTAATTTATCTTTGCATCGGGCTTGCGACAGGCCTGATCAAATTTTGGCGCCGTTGCCGGGGAGCACGGTTTAATTTTCCTTTTCTTGTGATTTTAATCACGATTAGTTTTATCTAGTCTTTAGGAACTCAAATTCCTTTAGACCTCTCTTGATTTTTCATCTTAGCTTTTCTATCTTATGCCCAGATCTTCTAGACTAGGGACCCCTATTCCTTTAGACCCTGAACTAGAAAGAACTCTGCGTAGGAAATTAAAGCTATTCAACGAAATTTCAAAAGCTTCTAATATTTCAAGTTTAGATCATATTCGTGAGAAATACTCGGATATCTTACCTAATCTTGAAGGAGAAGAAGATCCATTCTCATCCCCATTTCAAAAAATCAATCAACTTTCAACCAACATTCCATCTTCATCTTCACAAGCAAAAATGGTTCGACTTTCCGACCATTCTAAACCCACCGCATATACACTTCCAAAGGGTATCGCTACACCTCAAATTACAGCCCAAAACTTCGAAATCAAACCTGCCTTCATCAATATAATAGAAAGAAATCAATTTGGTGGCAATGCCACAGAAGATCCCAACCTTCATATCCAAAACTTCTGTGACTATTGCTCCACGATTAGACAAACTGGAGTATCCCAAGAACAGATTAGGGAAATGCTCTTTCCCTTCTCTTTAAGAGGAAAGGCAAAACTCTGGATCAATAGTCTTGACCGAGTTGCCTTAGGAATAGTCGACTGGGATGGTCTAGCTCTTGCTTTCTATCAAAAGTACTTCCCACCAGAACGAACCGCACTCTTACGAAGTCAAATTACTGGATTCCGTCAGAGAGGCGACGAAAGCCTTTATGAGGCATGGGAAAGGTACAAAGAATTACAAAGAGAATGCCCTCATCATGGCCTTGATTCATGGTTCCTGGCTATCACATTCTACAACGGTTGTTGTGGCGAATCGCGTCGTATCCTCGACTCCGCTAACAATGGTCGTTTCGATCAAATCGATGTAGAGATAGCTAGTGCGACTATCGAGTCAATGGCAATCCACGATTCTCAGTATAGCAACTCGCGTGCTATACCGCTCAAAGCCAAGCAGGATGATTCAAGTAAAGTAGCACTCCTGGAAGCCCAATTAGCCCTTCTGCAGCAACAAGTAGGAAGCTCTTCCCAATCCAAGGAGCATATCAACGTCACTAACCACGTAGTGGTATGTGAGACATGTGGGATTGGAGGGCATAGTTTTCAAGAATGTAGAAGTTCAATAGAGCAAGTCAATGCCTATCAAGGATATAGGCAAGGCAACGCTTTCTCAAACTTTTATAACGAAAACACAAAAAACCACCCATTTTTGTCCTACAAAAGTACCAACGTTCAAAATCCCCACCAACAAATCCAACAACCATTCATACCACACCAACAAAAGCCTTACAATCCACCTGGTTTTCAAAACCAGAGACCTTCATTCCAACCTAACTTCAATCAACCATACCAAAATCAACCTCAACACCAACCACCTCAAATTCAAGGCCAACCAAATGACTCAAGCTTGAGCAAAATTGAATCCATGCTTCTGCAAGTTGTTCAAAAACAGGATTCAATGTTTGCTCAATTTCAAAAGAGTGATCAAGCTCAAAATGCTGCCATCAAAATGCTTGAAACTCAAATGGCCCAATTGGCTGCCTCTAATGCCCAAAGAAAACAAGGCCAACTCCCACCTCATGGTGAACAACCGAGGGACACCGCAAATGCTATCACCCTTAGGAGTGGTACCACTTATACGGAACCTCAGCAACCCAAAGAACCAATAGTTGAGCCTTTACAAGTAGAAAGCCAAAAAGATTCTCAACCATCCACCGCTAAGGAAGCGGAAGACAAACATGAAAAGAAGGATGAACTCGAAAAGGAATCCATCAAAATTCAAGTTCCATTTCCCCAACGTTTGAGGAGAAATCATAAGGAAACCCAGTTCGTTAAATTCATGGAAGTAGTCAAAAACCTCCAAGTAACGGTTCCCTTCACTGAATTAATCACTCAAATCCCTTCTTACACGAAATTTATGAAGGATATCTTAACAAAGAAGAGGAATCTAGATGATGTTGAAATCATCGCATTCACCGCTGAATGCAGTGCGTTATTGCAAAATAAGTCCCCTCCTAAGTTAAAGGATCCTGGTAGTTTCTCTATACCTTGCACTATAGGCACCTACACTATTGATAAAGCTTTATGCGATCTAGGTGCTAGTGTAAGCGTTATGCCCTATTCCATTTGCGAAAAATTGAATATGGGAGTTCTGAAATGCACAAGTATCACCCTGCAAATGGCAGATCGTTCTCTAAAACAACCTATGGGAGTTTTAGAAGATGTACCTGTTAGAGTAGGAAGATTTTTTATTCCAGTCGATTTCATAGTGTTAGATATGGCTGAAGATTCGCAAATCCCTATCATATTAGGAAGACCATTTCTACACACTGCGGGAGCAGTAATCGATGTCAAGAATGGAAAATTGACATTAGAAGTAGGTGATGATAAAGTCACCTACAACTTAAACAGTGCAATGAAGAGCCCTATGCTTGAAGAGTCTTGCTGTTTCCTTGACATTGTCGACTCAATCATTGATGAATCTCTGTATCCATCAATAATTAAGGATCCTTTAGAAGCAATTTTATTGTTAGAGGATATCTCTGAAAACGACAATTTTGAGATCAGTGAGCAGGAAAGGGACCTGACTGGTAAAGAGATACCGTCTGAAGAAGTTGAGGAGTTTATAAGCTTAATTGATGCTCCTGCCAAGGCAGAAGTACATAAACCTGAACTTAAACCTCTTCCCTCAAATCTAAAATATGCTTTTTTAGATGAGTCTGAATATTACCCAGTCATAGTGAGTGCTCTCCTAGATGAAAATCAGTTAAACTCGCTATTGACTATCTTGAGAAAACATAAAAAGGCAATAGGTTATAAACTTGAAGATCTCACAGGCATAAGCCCCGACTTTTGCATGCATAGAATCAACTTAGAAGAAGGCCAAAGACCTTGTGTTCAAGGTCAACGCCGTCTTAATCCCAACATGCAAGAAGTAGTTAAAGCTGAAGTTATGAAATTACTAGATGCTGGCATAATCTATGCAATTTCTGACTCAAAATGGGTTAGCCCTGTCCAAGTTGTTCCCAAGAAAGGAGGAACAACAGTAGTCAAGAATGAAAGGAATGAGCTCATCCCCACAAGGATTGTGACGGGATGGCGTATGTGCATTGACTACAGAAAGTTGAATCAATCAACTCGAAAAGATCACTATCCTCTGCCCTTCATTGATCAAATGCTAGAGAGGTTAGCTTGCCACAAATATTTCTGTTATCTAGATGGTTACTCAGGATTTTTCCAAATTCCTATCCACCCTGAGGACCAAGAGAAAACCACCTTCACCTGTCCCTATGGTACTTTTGCTTATCGCCGAATGCCATTTGGCCTATGTAATGCACCTGCAACTTTCCAGCGTTGCATGACTAGTATCTTTTCCGATTTTGTTGAGACTATCATGGAAGTATTCATGGACGATTTTAGCGTCTATGGCATTTTCTTTGATAATTGTTTGACAAATCTATCCAAAGTATTGAAATGCTGTGAAGAAGTCGATCTTGTTCTCAATTGGGAAAAGTGTCACTTCATGGTGAACAAAGGTGTAGTTTTAGGACACATCATTTCTGAAAGAGGTATTGAAGTGGATCGAGCTAAGATCCAAGTTATTGAACAACTGCCACCACCTGCTAATGTAAAAGGAATCAGGAGTTTCCTTGGCCACGCCGGTTTCTACCGACGGTTTATTAAAGATTTTTCTAAAATAGCCAAGCCCCTGACTGAGCTCCTTTTTAAGGATGCGCCTTTTAATTTCACGAAGGAATGCCTTGAGGCATTCAACAAAATCAAACGCGCTCTAATCACCGCACCTATAATCCAGTCACCTGATTGGAATCTTCCATTTGAGCTTATGTGCGATGCGAGTGATTATGCCGTTGGAGTTGTTTTAGGGCAAAGAAAGGAAAAGTTCCTTCATGCAATTTACTATGCTAGTAAAACCTTAGATCCTGCCCAAATCAACTATGCCACCACTGAAAAAAGAACTTCTTGCCATTGTCTACGCCTTAGACAAATTCCGTTCTTACCTTATAGGATCGAAAGTCATTGTTTACACTGACCATGCTGCTTTGAAATATCTGCTTTCAAAGAAAGAGGCAAAACCTCGACTTATCCGATGGATCTTACTCCTTCAAGAGTTTGATCTAGAGATCCGGGATAAGAAAGGAGCAGAAAATGTAGTCGCTGACCATCTTTCAAGGATAAGAGTAACTGAAATAGGATTGCCAACACCAATTAATGATTCTTTTGCTGATGATTCATTAATGGCGATTACTGACTCTTCTCCTTGGTATGCTGATATGGCCAATTTTCTTGTCAGTCGACAGCTACCTTCTGACCTTTCTTATAACCAAAGGAAGCGATTTTTGCATGATGCAAAATTCTTCGTTTGGGATGACCCTTATCTTTTCAAGCAGTGTTCAGATGGTCTTTATAGACGATGTATCCCTCAGTGGGAAGTTAAAGGAGTTTTAGAAGGATGCCACTCATCTGCTTATGGTGGTCATCATGGTCCGTCCAAGACCGTAGCCAAAGTCTTGCAATCCGGGTTTTTCTGGCCCTCGATGTTTAAAGATTCAAAAGATTTTGTTATGGCTTGTGACGCTTGTCAACGAATGGGTCAAATATCCAAGAGACATGAAATGCCTCAAAACGGCATATTAGAAGTTGAAATATTCGATGTCTGGGGTATTGACTATCAAGGACCATTCCCTTCTTCTAACGGAAATCGTTACATCTTAGTCGCTGTTGACTATGTTTCTAAGTGGGTAGAAGCAATTGCCACTCCCACCAATGATGCTCGAGCTGTGATACGGCTATTTAGGAAGATCATCTTTCCACGTTTTGGTGTACCCAGAGCCGTGATTAGTGATCGAGGAACTCATTTTGGAGAAAAGCAGTTAGACACTCTGCTTTCCAAATATGGTGTGTATCACAGACGAGGATTAGCCTACCACCCTCAGACCAACGGTCAAGTAGAAGTCTCAAATAGAGAGTTGAAAACAATTCTTCAGAAAGTAGTCTCAAGATCTAGAACTGATTGGAGTAATAAGCTCGATGACACCTTGTGGGCTTATCGCACAGCTTTCAAAACCCCGATTGGAACATCTCCTTATCGATTGGTTTATGGAAAGGCCTATCATCTTTCTGTCGAGTTAGAGTATAAAGCTTACTGGGCTATCAAAGAACTCAACTTAGACACTAAGCTTAGCGCTGATAGAAGACTTTTGCAACTCAATGAGCTAGAGGAATTTCGTTTGCAAGCTTATGAGAATTCTAGGATTTACAAGGAAAAAACGAAGTGTTGGCACGACAAGAGGATAATTAAGAAAGAATTTAATGTCGGTGACCAAGTACTTCTTTTCAACTCCCGTCTGAAAATTTTTCAGGGAAAACTTCGATCCCGATGGTCTGGACCATTCACTGTCACATATGTGAGCAAGTACGGCTATGTGGAACTAATGACTAGCAATGGTGAGAAATTCAAAGTTAATGGACACAGACTGAAACTCTACTATAACAATTCTATCATCGGATGTTTAGATATTTTCTATACGGAGCGTCTATCCCCAACCCAATGATTTCATAGAAAAATTCGTCGAGCAAGACGTTAAACAAGCGCATCTCGGGAGGCAACCCGTGTTTTCCCTTTTTGCATTTTTTTTTCCCTTTTACGTTGTTTTGTTAGATTTCTTTGCAGATGAAAGAGTTTTTGAAGAATCTCTGACGACCTTCCTTGTCATATCCAAAAGGCTAGCTTGGGGGAGTCCGCACTGGCTAGTACACTTCATTCTTCTTTCATTTTTCCTTTCTTCCCATTAAGCATCTCATTGCATATTTAGCTTTTGTGCTCACATTGAGGACAATGTGATGTTTAGCTTGGGGGAGGGATTGCATTTTTCCATTTTGCATTTTAGTTATATTTTTCAAATTTTGAATAAGAAAGAGAAGATTTTAGAGAGAAGATTTTTAAATTTTGAACACAATTGAATGCTTTTCATGCTTTGCTTGCTTGTTTACTATGCTATCATGTTACATTTCCCAAACTTAGAGCTTTCAAAAGATAATGATTCAATATTTATTGAATTTTGCATACATGGGGAGTCTTGTACACAGTAGGCATGGAATGAATCTATAGATGAGTACGCTTGATCTTGACATTTGGCAAACTACATATATTGTAAGGTAGAACCTCCTTAGACTGGTACATCCATACCCAGTCTCATCTAGGTGTGTGTAGTTCTCCTTGTGATGTGTGTCATGTCAAAACGCATAAGTATGGTTCTCATTTCATTTATATAAGCATTGCATTCATGATTCACTAAGATTTGAAGCCTTTTTCACTTTGAATTACCCCTCAAAATTAGCCCCTTCATACAAATGTTTCACAAAACAACAGCTACATATAAAAACTGCCTACCTTTCGAGCTAGTAGCTAGACTATGGTGTATGGGTGCTCTTTTGAGAAGATTTTGTTCCTTGATGACAAAGTGAATTTGGGAGAACCAAAATGTTCAAAAAAGTGATGTTATGTTCAGAAAAAAAAAAAGAAGAAAGAAAAAAAAAGAAATAGAAAAATGAAAAAAATTGAAAACCGAAAAAAAAAAAAAAAAAGAAAAGAAATAAAAGAAGAAGTTGTAAGTATCTCCTCAAAATGTCAAATCAATGGAAGGAGTTTACCCTTGTGTTTCGTGTGTAATAAGCCAAATTGTTACTTCTGGCTTCATCGTTCGTTTTTTGGGAATTAATCGAAAGTTTGTATTGAGTATTTATTTATCATTGGTCAGTTGCTAGCTCATTCTAACCTTCACATGACCATAACTATTTGACCACCTTTCACCCATTTCCCAAAGCCTTCTTCTTATTTTTCGGCTTCTTTTCTATGTGCATTGTGATCTTTGACTTGTGTTTTGAATTGTTTACCATATTAGACTGCGGACACATTTTCATAAGTCGTAAATAGGTGAGTGTCTCAAAAACATTTACACATAAAGAAATCGCCTTTTACATACATGAGTGTTCGAGTGTGCCGTAAGAGTCCATTTGTCAAAAGATCATGCAAGAGCCGAAATTCTGTAGTGAAATTCTTTGCGCTACGCCGTTATGTAAATCCAAGCCATATTTATGTATCATTCTTGCCCACGTTGCTTTTGGATTATGATTCATTATGTTTTCAAAGTCTTACGTTGAGATTTGTTTCTTGATGGTATAGTAGCCAGTGCTTGCAACCTTGTCCTGGTATTGTTTGTTATGTTTGCTTGAGGACAAGCAAAGGTTTAGCTTGGGGGAGTTTGATAAGTGAATATTTGTATGATTTTAACCCCCAGTTTAGCTCGGTTTTGTATGTCATTTGTGCTTTGTTAAGCCATTTTATGAGCTAATATCGTCTTCTAGGCGAATTCCTGTGTTCTAACTTGTTTTGTAGGGAAAGTGACGTTTCTACGCCCTTTTTCTATATTCCCGAGCCTTTGCCTAGAACCCGACGATTCAAAGAAGAAAGCTTGACCATGTGTAAGGCATTTCAAGAAGGTTCACTAACTTAAGAGAGAGAAGAAGCAAAGACGGTTTCGTAGTTGTCGGAAGATCAATCAATTGGGCGGAAGAATTCATCGCTTTACATCAAACCCTATCAAACAACCCGATTGTAGAAGTCAAGGGGGATGTTGGAAGTCAAGTCAAGCAAAGGAAGATGATGTGGGAAATCGGTATTACCACAATACAAATATAATAGGATTATAACGAAAAGTAATAATTTGATTATCGAGTCATAAACGAAAACAAAGAAAAGGTTTAGAAATCAACCTACGGTCCTAGCAATCGGCGTAAAGAACAGAGATATCAAGGTAGATATCCTCCTAATCGTTGCACCCAAGATGCTTAGAGAAATACCCTTGTGTTGCTAGAAGTTATCAAAAATTACTGTTAACTTTTGATTTATGTTTATGTCAAAAGTTACTGTTAACTTTTGTCAGTTTGTGTGATGTTAGATCAGATGGAGGCTAGTGAGGAATTAGGTTAGAAAAGCCAAAAACCAATTTTTCTTTTCTCCTGCTTCTCTCCTTTTACTTCCACGGCTGGTAGGTTTTTATATGGGGAGATTCTATCTCCTCATAATAACTACCCATTGACTAAAACCCGATAGTATCTGGATACTTTCGTTTTTGGTCATTTTAGCTTTCAATATAATGTGATATCTTATAATCGTCGTTTTATATGGACCGACATTATAATCCGTCATTAATTATAAATATCTGTATATTTATAATTTGCCAATTAATTATAACGGTTTATGTTTAATTAGCTTACATTATATACTATAATTAAATATAACTTTTTATATTCAATTCTACGAATTACAGTTAATTCGTCTCAGCTAACTTTCGTCTCATCATCACATTGACTAACCTTTTAGTCAAAAACACTGACTAACCTTTTAGTCATATAATAGGGTATCAATATGATTATTTTCTCAAATAATCACATCTCTCAAACACATCCTATAGGTGTGACTTTTAGGGACCAGTTGATCACCGCCATCTGTATGACAATCACGTCAAACTTATCTAGCAAGCCAACCGTTATTGATAAACGTTAATCAACTGATTATTATACAAAGTATACCCTGTGAACCTACAGAGATTTATTTATGTTATTGCACTAACTGGAGGACACTAGCTCCAACAATCTCCCACTTGTCCGTACAAGTGTATGTGCGATAACCGATTCTCATATCCATATAATAAATTTCTTCCACTCAATGTAAACCAATTTGCAAAGTCCGTATTCACAAAGATCGTAGTTTACAAGTGATCAGTATCAAGAGTGGTTTCCCCGACTAGAGAGTAACTTAACTGATAAACGAATCTATATTCGAGCATGGCCATGCATTTCAGTTACAGCTCCTCGAGTGGCCCTGAGAAATATCATATCCTGATAAAGGTGGGATATTTTCTTCAACTCGAATCTTGCAGATACAAGCGCAGTATGAAATGACCCAGTGAAAATATACTTAGCCTCCTGTTACGGTCGACCGTGAGAAAGAAACCAAAGTCACCCAAAAACTGCCTTTATCTCAAGAGACAGTCGATAGTCCAAAGAATCGACTCTAGGAACACTATGGATGTCCTATCCACGACCCGGCACCTAATGTTCCGAAACATTTAGGACTCCATAACGTCGTCACAAAATGTCCTGCGCAGTATCATTATAACTCGCATCTGTTATCGATCAGTCAACAGTTTGACTTATGGCTCGTTGAACCCACCATCAATCGACGTCACAAAATAATTGCCAGAGTTATCAGCTCATGTAGGCAATTACGGACCAAACCAAATATAATGTAATTCAGTTCACTTTGTGGTGTTCAATGTTGTCCGTACAACCCACATGAAAAACAAAATATAAAACAAAACGATGATTTTATAGATAGTTTTTATGAAAAAGATACAGGTGTCTAATCCATACAAAACAACTAATACAACCCAGGAACACGTTTGATTCCCATGGAAATAACGTGCCCTTCATGTTTATCATATCTCAGTGGTTTAGTGAGAGGATCTGCTACGTTATCATCCGTAGCAATCTTGTCTATCACTATCTCCCTTTGCTCCACATAATCTCGGATCATGTGAGCCTTCCATTGTACATGCTTAGACTCGTTATAGCTGGTGATCGGGTCATCCGAACTAGGAACTACAGTTAGTCCTTGTAAGAATTGACGCATCCATATAGCTTCCTTCGCAGCCTCTGAAGCAGCATAGTACTCGGACTCAGTCGTAGAATCTGCTATAACAGTTTGTTTGGAGCTCTTCCAGCTGACCGCAGCGCCATTAAGAGTAAAAACGAATCCAGACTGAAATTTCGAGTCATCTCGATCCGTTTGGAAGCTAGCATCTGCGTAACCGATTGCGCATAGCTCAGTGTCGCCTCCATAAGTCAATACCCAATCCTTAGTCCTCCGTAGGTACTTAAGGATATTCTTAACAGCCATCCAGTGTGTTTCACCTGGATTACCTTGGTATCGACTTGTCATACTCAATGCATATGCCACGTCTGGACGTGTGCATATCATGGCATACATGATCGATCCTATAGCTGATGCATAAGGAATCCGACTCATGCGCTCGACCTCTTCCAATGTCTTTGGTGCTTGAGCTTTACTCAACTGCATCTCAGAGACCATTGGAAGGTTCCCCTTCTTGGAGTTGGTCATGCTGAACCTCTCAAGAATCTTATCTATATAAGACTCCTGACTGAGGGATAACATCCGTCGTGATCTATCTCGGTAGATACGGATCCCCAAAATTCTTTGAACTTTTACCGAAGTTAAGAGAGGTATGTAATTCCCAATCAAGAGTATGTCATCGACATACAATATTAGGAAGACAATCTTGCTCCCACTCGACTTGATATGTAAGCATGATTCCTCGACCGATCGAGTAAATCCATTCTCTTTTATCACCTGGTCGAAACGATGATTCCAACTCCGAGAAGCCTGCTTAAGTCCATAGATGGAACGCTTAAGCTTGCATACCTTCTTAGGATTGTTAGGATCAATGAAACCTTCGGGTTGTACCATGTACAACTCCTCCTCCAAATAACCGTTTAAGAAGGCGGTTTTCACATCCATTTGCCAAATTTCATAGTCATGAAAAGCGGCAATCGCTAAGATTATCCGAATGGAACGCAGCATGACTACGGGTGCAAAGATTTCATCATAATGCAAACCGTGCACTTGAGTGAAACCCTTTGCCACTAGTCGTGCCTTGTAT
The DNA here is from genome assembly GCA_022085475.1 of Heliosperma pusillum. Taxonomy (NCBI): domain Eukaryota; kingdom Viridiplantae; phylum Streptophyta; class Magnoliopsida; order Caryophyllales; family Caryophyllaceae; genus Heliosperma; species Heliosperma pusillum. Next base: position 42,233 of record JAIUZE010070337.1, read on the forward strand.
GTATTTGGTTGTCCTTCTACAGAATGCTTTATCTTGTAAAGCCATTTGCACTGAAGAGGTCGAACCTCATCAGGTAAGTCAACCAGATCCCATACGTCATTCTCATACATAGAGTCCATCTCGGATTGCATGGCATCAAGCCATAGCTTAGAGTCGGAACAGGTCACAACACCTTTATAGGTAGCGGGTTCGTTACTCTCAAGGAGTAAAACGTCATCACTCTCATTCTCCTCGACCATACCAATGTATCTGTCTGGAGGAATAGAGTGTCTACCCGACCTCCTAGGTACCAAAGGAATATTTACCGCAGCTGATGATGAAGGAACAGTTTCCTCCATTGGTTGCTCGGTTGTTGGTTCTTGAATCTCCGACAGTTCGAAGGTTCCATTACTTGTCCTATTCTCGAGAAATTCTTTCTCTAAGAACGTCCCACTAGCCGCAACAAAAACTCGATGTTCGGTAGGCGAGTAAAAGTAATGACCAAACACCCCTTTTGGATAACCAATAAAGTATGTCTTGACCGATCGTGGGCCGAGCTTATCGTCAGGTCTCCACTTGACATAAGGCTCGCAGCCCCAAACCCGAATAAAGGAC
>JAIUZE010070338.1:0-43925 GCA_022085475.1 Heliosperma pusillum
TATATAGGCAATCCGAGATATAAGAAAGATCATAAAATCAAATCCGTAACCATCATGTTATTCCAAGACTCGGGAAAGACACCCTTAGGCAATCGAATACGCTCACTAGGGCTTGCATCTCACCGTTAGCGGTATAAGATTGATAAGATTGAGACTCGACAGACAAACCAGTCAAGTCATGCGATGATTACACAAAACCAACATATTATCATCCATTCACGAACCAAGACATTGACGGTGTCCAATCATGCAATGACCATGAACAATATCATGAAATCACGCATTCAAGAACGACACAAGACGACAACCCTCACGGTAAATGAAACGCACTAGCATCGTGTACATGGCAAGTATGATTAAAAGGCGTTCACGGATGACATTTCCCTCAACTCATACACGATGACATTTCGTATATGTAGACTAATTTCCTCCTGGTAGGACGACGATAATAATACGGTCCTAGTCTAAAACTGGCCAGACTCTCGGAATAAATCATGTTCCGATTCGACACGCGATGACATTTCGCATCCAAGACGCGGTCTTACAAAAATAAACGCCGAGTACCCCAAATTCGGTAGATCAATTCACGAAAGAGGCGGAAAAGAGCTCAAGCCTCATAACAAGCGGTACGCTACATGCAAATAACACCACCTCGCAAGTACACAACATTTGACGGCCGGGTCGATCAACGCATAGCGTTCAACTCCCAACAACGTCGTCGTATGCCCACTACACATGCAATTAAGCAGTAGGATACCTCTCCGTTCCGACATTCCAGCCTTACGAACGGGAAGGTAGCCAAGGAAATGAGAGCACAAAGCACAAGACAAATAGTGCTCAAACCGTATCATTTAAAAAACGAACTCAAGTGGGAAATAGCAAAAACCGTCACAAAACATGTGATACAAGCGAATGAAATATCATATATCAAAAACATGAATATTATAAGTCACTACGTAAAATTATACGATAAACGGATCATGCGAACTATTATAAATTACGAGTTTTAGAAATTTCAAGAAGAAAACACAGCCGTGTTCCAGGCCGGTGTGGAGGGAGGCGGCCGGTACCCCGGCTCGGAGCACCACTACACACAAAACGCAAGTTTGGAAACTAACTAAAACAAGGGTCCACTTCAAACGGTCATAACTAGAGTTCTAGATATGGGAATGCAGAAATTTCAAGTGGAGGTGATAGCTTATCCTCTTACGGTTCCAAAGAATGGTCACAAGCCCAAAACAAGCAAGTAACGAAGGAGATATGATCATTCTACGAAAAGGGGTCAGTGCTGTGAAACTGCACAAGTCCACCCGAGAACAACAAACACCATTTCTATCATTTCCAATTTTCATAATTCACTTCTATCAACTATCAAAAATCAATATTCATCATCAAAAATCATCAAATAACAACAATCATCATCCATAACATAATTCTTAAACATACTAATCGTAATCTAATACGAATTCTAGCATATAAAGCATGTAAAACACGTAAATGATATCGAGTAACCCTTCACCGTTACCTATTCGCGTCTTTAAACGGTTCTAAACCTTCCTAGTCTCCACCTACATACAATTAGGTAATAAAATATGAATATCATACACCTTGAGAAAGACGGATAATTTAAAAAGCGAGAAATACGGTAATTTTATTACCAATACGGATAGAGGAAGCTAAGAGGGGAAGAATAAGACGAACTTACGAGAATTTGAGCGAGTAACGAAGGAGTAGTGACGATTTGAAGACGGATCAAAAATGGAGGCAAGGTTTTGGTGTTTATGGTGAGGAAGAAGAAATGAATTTGAGTTGTGGGGAAATGAATTAGGTTTAGGGTGAGGAAGGGAGTATATGAAGGAGAAAGTCAACGAAAGTCAAAGGCGGCTCAAAAGTCAAGAAAAGTCAAACTCGCCTTAAGACGGGATTATCATGGAATCTCGCGGAAATTCCAAATACGAACTCGGAAATTCTAAATTCGACTCGGAAAATTAAATTTACGATTAAAACTAAAATTCGCTGAAAAGTATCCGTAAAATATTTTCACTATAAAAATAGGGTACATTTCCGGGTGTTACACTACCTTTAGGGTTTATATATTTGATGGGTAAATAAAAAGAATAAGTAGAAGATGTCTTTCTTTTTGGGCGGTTTGGAGGAGGATTCCGGTAGCACAATTTTAGTGGCGTTTTTATGAAGATGGAGATTATTTTGCTGTCATTATTGCGTAATAAAGGTAACTAGGTTTTTTTCTTTAATTATGTTTATAGAAAGTAAGCATGATTTACATGATGTAATGGTGTAGGTAGGATTTAATTGTATTGTGCGTAATATTATATGCATTTAATTGTATTTATTATATGTTTTTTTTTATAAAATTATTTGGGTCATCTAGGGTTGCGCGATACAACCCTAGTGGCGTTCTTGTGGTGCCGTGTGCAACGGCCTAGGCGCACCAACGGTGGCGGCCTAGGGTTTTATGTTGGCCGTGGCTCTCTAGAGAGGGAGGCTAGGGTTTGGTGATTTATCACCTAGGGTTTTGGTTGTTGAGAAATTAGGGTTTTTGGTTACATCGTTAAGGTTATAGCATATTAACTATAACTTTGCATGTAAGCTACCGTAGTTATACCTATTTGAGTTATTGTGACACCCTCAAATTTGCGGAAAGAAAAAAAATTATTTAAACTAGATAAAAGATGAAAATACAATACAAAGGTGTCATAAATAAAAAGGTTCGTTACAAAACGGAAATAAAATATTATACAAAAGAAATATACAAGACGGGAGACATATCTCCCGTATAAATACGGAAATAAAAGAGTGTATAATAATATACAATCTAAGAACCGAATATAGGTCCAAGGTAATACTTCGCTCGCTAGCTCGTCAATGTACCCAAATATGCATTCACCACCTGTTCGACCGCATTAAATATAAACACGGAAGCCACAGTCAGTGGGGAGTAACTCCGAGTTCTCCCAGCCACGAAATGTCGAGTTTAATTAAACATGAATAACATAAAAGCAATGTATATTGAAAATACAAAACCTTAACATATATGATATGCTTTTCATGTTATGAACCAATTAACTAACATATAACCTATCATATGAAAGCTATCATGTGAATCCGATAATAAAATATAACACGAGGTAGGGAAGCTGGTATGCTGGCTCAGCGGTTACCATGTAACATGGCCCTGATACACTCAAACCCTAATCAACACGTAATCATGTGAATCAGTTAACAATCGGGAATCCAAACTCTATCAATCTTAGCCGGCTTGCATCTCACCTTCTAAAACTCATAGAATCATACAAACATGAAAGACAAATACTTCTACAAACAGGCATAAGTTCTCAGGACAGTCAATAGACGACTTCTGTAACTCGCGGCTATACCACAAGGTAGGAAAACATCCTATCATGTGACTAATGGCATATACTCATATTCACAATATACATATCGCCTCATATCTACTTAGGTAATTCATTAATTAAATAAAACCTTACTTGAAGACAAATCCCCGACCCGAGTCCCGCGACGGGTCATCAGTCAAAACGGGGCTGACTAGATCTTAGTTTGACCAAACCCGTTTGATCAAACCGGCTAGAAACAGAGTCTTTACCAAATAGACTTAGACATAAAAGTCAACATATTCATTACATGTTATTTTATTAACTTCTAACATGTGAATTATTATATCATACCAAAACCCGCTTGACTTAAAGGATATTAAATTAAACTACGATTTCGTCTTATAATTTCTAACATGTGAGACATAATAATTTTATGAAAAACCTTTTTAATTAAATATTTTACTTATTAACATTCCACTTGCCGAAATATTACAAAACCGATAAAATAACGATAACTCAAAACCCGTCACAAGTCCCAAGGTGGGACCCACGGCTGACTTTTGGGCCGAACCCAACATGGGCCTGAATGGGCCCACGGGCCTGTTTGGGCTGTTTTGGCAGATTTCCAACTTTTACTAAAACCGTTTCCTAATATTTCCCGCATGCTTTAACATAATTAAAACCCGTCAAAACAACAACCAAACAATCAAACATCGACACAACCCAAAGACCAAAACCTGGACCCACCAAGGACCAACCCAGACCGGCCTGGACCGGGCCTGAACCGGCCTGAACCGGCCTGGTTTGGGTCCGGTTCTCAGCCCCTAAACAGCCCCCCCCTAAACCGGTTCCAACAACAACAATTCCAAATAAATTCTAACATGTTTTTAATTAACAAACACCCATTTTGACAACCAATTTAACCATCAATCATACAAAAATCATTATTATGAAAAATCATCCAAATTCATCAAGAACAACCAACATGTTATAAATTCATAAAACACAATAATAACCATTACTTAACATGTTACTAACTAAAAATCCTTAAATCATAATAACATACCAAAACAAAGAATGAACCCAATAAAAGAAACACAAGCTATGTAACAGATATCCGTCGAGTAACTCGGAATCGTTACACTAGCTAGAAAAACCAATTAGCATCAAAATAAGAAGTATAAACCAAGAAACCCTCCTACTAATCTTCACCCAAAATATACGAGTCTCCAAACTCGTCTTCAAAATCTTCCCCTATAAGAAATGACAAGAAAAACATTATTAGAACTTAAACTTAATTTTCCATACTTAAATGTTGAAAACGATTTTGACGGAATTGAAAATAAACCGTACTAGAAGATGGAGAGCGAAGAGGAGATTCTAGAATTATAAGTTAGGACGGATTTAATTAAGACATGAAGATTTTATGAGGATTTTGCTCAAGAACGATGAAGAACGGATGAAGAACGCTCAAGAACACTCAAGAACGAATAAAGAAAGTGATAATTTGATCTTAATTTGATTTGTTGAAAAATGAAAAGTTGTTAGTGAGTAGTGGAGTGGAGGGAGCCGTGTAAATATAGAAGGATTAGGAAGTCGGGTTTTGAAATTGTTGTTACGGAATTGACTCGCGATTAATAATTATTTTACGGTAATTGATTAAATATAATTAGCGATTAAGTTAATTACACCAAATATCTAGATATTATGATATTGTAATCAAAAGTAATGAAAATATCAAGGCCTATTAGAGAGCAAAGGAGCCGTGTGGTATGGTGACTGTCGGATCAGTTTTGTAAACGATTTGCGTAATTTTCGTTAACTGATCGATAAAGTTAATAAATATCTAGATATTTTGATTAGTTTAATCAAAATAATTAAAATATCTAATTGTGAGTGGAAAACGATGACATGGGCGTGTGACTCATGCCAAAGTCGAGTTTCGATTTTGTTACGGGTTTACGATGAGTCGGGAATAGTTAAATGACGTTCGGTTAAAACCGTAAAAGTTATTCTTTAAATTCCGAATAAATTCAAAATAATTATATTAAATTATGATAAATCTTAATAAATCTTAATAAAAATAAATTAAAAATATTATTTTTTTAAATAAAATTTCGGTCTTCAAACTTACCAGTCGAGTCGGGAAAAGTCAACGAAAGTCAAAGTCGACTTAAAAGTCGAGAAAAGTCAAAGATGACTTAAAAGTCAAGAAAAGTTTATGACGACTTAAAAGTCAAGAAAAGTCAATGACGACTTTTAAAAAGTCAAGAAAAAGTCAAAGACGACTTAAAAGTCAAGAAAAGTCAAAGATGACTAAAAACGGTCTTTTCATGAAATCTCTCAGAAATTCCAAATACGAACGCGGAATTTCAAAATACGACCCGAAACAATAAATTCTATTTTAAAAACTTAAGTCTACTGAAAAGTGTTAGTAAATATTTTTACTAGAAAAATTAGGTACTTTTCGGGTTGTTACATATCCCTATCAAAACAACCAACTCCGGGATGTGCTGGCTTCTTACACTGGTAGCACACACGATCCTTCAGTCCTTTGTTGTTGCTAGGAGATAGATTACGAGCACCTTGATTTGCTTGACCACTCGGAATAAACCTTCTCTTATTAGGATAAGAGGGAATGGAAGAAGCAACATAAGGCCTAGAAGGAACAACATAAGGCCTAGGAGTAGGATAGAATGGCCTCTTGCCAAGAGATGTACTAGAAGCACGAGCCTCTTCATCAATAGCTTTAAGAGAGCTCTCGGCCCATAAGGCATCGTCGTAGATCGAGACAAAGGATGTAGAATCTCTACGAATCATACTCTTAAGCTTTGGAGTAAGCTTTTCAAGATAAAAGAAAACTTTTTCATCTTCATTTTTGACAAGTCTAGTGGCATAGTGAGAAAGTTCATTGAATTTATCGGTAAAGGCTTGAACAGAAAGATTTCCTTGCTTCAATTCCATGAACTCTTTAAGTCTTTGTTGTTTCAGCTCTTTTGGATAGAATCTAGTTTCAACTAGATCCTTAAAGCGATCCCAACCAAAGCCAGGTTCAAGAATAGAAGTAGGACCAGTCATAGACCACCATCTATCCGCTTCTTTCACAAGGAAATGAGAAGCCAATTTCACCTTGTCACCTTCACGAACTTCATACAAGGCAAAACTCTTCTCCAATTCACGGAACCATTCAGTGAGTGCCACTGGATCTACTTCATCACCATACGTCTTGGTATTGTTTCGAGTTAATTGATTTGCCACCCAAGTATAAGTGCCAGGGGCACCTTCTGGAGGCGGAGTAGGAAGAGGAGCAGGAACCGGTTGGTTTTGTTGATTATGAAGAATCTGAGTAAGAGCTTGTAGGATTGCATTATCTACAGCTTTTCTTGGAGGAGCCATCTTACAAAAGAAGACATTGGCTTACTTAACAAAGACTTACTTAACAAATAGCAATCACAAAGAGACTACAACATAAAGTCCTAAATCTACCCATCCTACCCATCGCTCAAGTTTATTATTTCAAGGTCAAGTTATTTATAGTAGGGTGCACAAACGTGCGTTGGGAGCAAATAAGCTCTGATACCAACTGTGACACCCTCAAAAATCGCGCAAAAAAATTAAACACGTAATTTCTAAATAAAAACTGCATGGATATGTTTGTAATAGGTTCATTTGAGTAAAAACCTGTAATTTTTAAAACCTGAACCTGTTATAAAGATATCCTAATAGAAGGTGTCAAAACATGCAAGGTCTAAACAAACTTATTTACATAACCATCGCTATAAATAGCGGAGAACAAAATGATACAAAACAAATGTACAGAGGGAGACATATGTCTCTAAAAGTGTGACATACATGTCACTACAAAATGGGAACCAATCTAAGTTCCAAGGTTACTTTGCTCGCTAGCTCGTCCGTGTACCCCATATAAGCATCACCTACCTGTCAATCGCATTTTATACAAACACGAAAGCCACAGTCAGTGGGGAGTAACTCCGAGTTCTCCCAGCCACGAAATGTCATGTTAATATAACATGAAAGCATATAAATATGAGCAAATATAATACATAGCCCATTTAAAGGCTAAACCATCAAGCTTTTCATGTGAAATTCAATATAAATAACATATAGTCCTAGTATGTGAATACTAGACCAACTCAAGCTACACTATCATGTGAGTCACATATCATACGGGAATCCAAACTCTATCAACCATAGCCGGCTTGCATCTCACCTTCTATGTTTCATAGAATCATCAAACAAGAAAGGGCAATATATCTAGAGACAGGCATAAGTTCCTAGTACAGTCAATAGTCACTTTGTAACTCGAGTCTATACCACGAGGTAGGGAAGCTAGTATTTTAGCTCAGAGGTTACATTTAAAACATGGCCAAGATACAACTCAACCCTAATCCTAGACTGCGCAGACCTAGAGAAATGCGGATAAAACCACCGCACCCAAGACTCATGATAAAACCACATGAGTACCCTAAGGAGTCCACCAAAGGGTTGGCTAGTACTTAAGCTGACCATCCACTCACAAAATAGGCAGAAAAGTCATGCCCCAGCTTGGATATAAACCCACCAAGCCGGGAACACAAAGGCTATTAAGCCGTGAACATACACTCGTCAAAGACTATAATGACCTATCTATGACAATGACCGAAGATATTTACTTAGGACCTCGTCCCAAGTGAATACTTTAGCCAACTTAACAATAAGAAGGGCAAAAAGTCCAAACTTGTACACACAAATGATCACAACCTCGCTTATGGAAGGCTACACACGAGTATAATCAAATGATAATACAACATTACAAAACAACATGGCCAAGGCATCTAATTTCCAATATATAAATTATAAATATTTAAGCATCATTTTATAATATTCATTATCAACCAAAGTCATCCAAACTTACCCCAAAGACAAATCCCCGACCCAAGTCCCGCGACGGGTCATTGGTCAAATCAGGGCTGACCGGTTTAAACCTAATTTGACCAAACTCATTCGGTCATATTGGCCCAGCTCAGAGTCTTGACTCATTTTGACTCAAATCACACAATTCAACATAATACAATTCATGTGAAAATTATCAACATAAGGAAAAATTATTCCAACTTATAAGCTAACCCATTTCCAACAATTTCTCATAATAATAAAAATTACTAATACACCAAAATATCAACATGTTCAATTGTACAAATGACAAACACAAAGCATCAAACAAAGGCTCAAACACACAACCCGAACAACAGCCAAACCCGGCCACACACATGCCACAAACACGCCACAAACACGCCGCAAACACGCCACAAACACGCCCCACACACGGCCTGTTTTGGGGCTGTTTTGGGCAGCCCTACTATCTCCTTCCTTTTCCATCCAAAACCCGTCTCAACAATGATACAAAACCATTCCAACAACACACAACCATTATCAATTCAATTCAACACTACAAACATATGAAATAACCATAAAACTAATAAACTTAACAACAATAATTCATATGAATAAAACCTAACAAATTACTACTCACATAACATCCAACACATAACAAATGTAACATTATATCGTCGAGTAACTCGGAATAGTTACCTTAAGCTAGAAAAACGAAAGTAACCCTTGAGAAAACCCTAAAAACCGCAACTACCCTTCGTCCTCTACTATATATGAGTCTCCTAAGTCGTCTTCATGATCTTCACCTATTTAAAACAACAAAAACACAACAATTATCACATTAACCGAAATTATACCCAAAAATAAGCTTAAATCGAAATTAGGGAAACCGGAATTAAAACATACTAGGATGTAGATCTTGAAGAGAGAATTCCGAATATATAAATTTTGCGAAAATCGGACTAGAAACGAAGAAGTTATACTGAAATTACGATTGTAAGTTTATTTGATTTTTTGTTGATTGTTGATGTTGGTAGAACAAAAAAATGAAAATGAAAATGGAACCTAAGGGAGAGGGGAAAGCTGACTGGCTGCCATAAGGTCATGGGGGTATTGGATCTATTTTTTTTTTTACTCGGTTTTGGTTCGATTTGACGGGAATTCGAATTATTCGTCAAACGCGATTTCCGACAATGCTAAAGTTTTTAAACACGAGTTTAATAGAAAATTAAGTACCCCAATGCTCTATATCCTAACTCATTTACCCAACGACCGTAAGAAATGGAAAATCCCATTTTTACGACTTTTCTTTGAAATACTCTTTTATTAAAGAAAAAGGTTTAAATATAGTTTAAATTACTTTTAAACATTTCCAAACTATCAAAAATATTATATTACTTCAAAATAAAATAAAATTATATTTTATCGAATTATTATTATTTCAATTAAATTAATATTAAATTAAAGTTGATTTAAAATATTACTTTTAAAATATAATAACGGTCCAAATTTACGGGGTGTTACAGAGTTGCCTTAGGAATAGTCGACTGGAATGGTCTAGCTCCTGCTTTCTATCAAAAGTACTTCCCACCAGAACGAACCGCACTCTTACGAAGTCAGATTACTGGATTCCGTCAGAGAGGCGACGAAAGCCTTTATGAGGCATGGGAAAGATATAAAGAATTACAAAGAGAGTGTCCTCATCATGGCCTTGATTCATGGTTCCTGGCTATTACATTCTACAACGGTTGTTGTGGCGAATCGCGTCGTATCCTCGACTCCGCTAACAATGGTCGTTTCGATCAAATCGATGTAGAGATAGCTAGTGCGACTATCGAGTCAATGGCAATCCACGATTCTTAGTATAGCAACTCGCGTGCTATACCGCTCAAAGCCAAGCAGGATGATTCAAGTAAAGTAGCACTCCTGGAAGCCCAATTAGCCCTTCTGCAGCAACAAGTAGGAAGCTCTTCTCAATCCAAGGAACATATCAACGTCACTAACCACGTAGTGGTATGTGAGACATGTGGGATTGGAGGGCATAGTTTTCAAGAATGTAGAAGTTCAATAGAGCAAGTCAATACTTATCAAGGATGTAGGCAAGGCAACGCTTTCTCAAACTTCTATAACGAAAACACAAAAAACCACCCGTTTTTGTCCTACAAAAGTACCAATGTTCAAAATCCCCACCAACAAACTCAACAACCATTCATACCACACCATTAAAAGCCTTACAATCCACCTGTTTTTCAAAACCATAGACCTTCATTCCAACCCTAACTTCAATCAACCATACCAAAATCAACCTCAACACCAACCACCTCAAAATCAAGGCCAGCCAAATGACTCAAGTTTGAGCAAAATTGAATCTATGCTTCTGCAAGTTGTTAAAAAACAGGATTCAATGTTTGCTCAATTTCAAAAGAGTGATCAAGCTAAAGATGCTGCCATTAAGATGCCTGAAACTCAAATGGCCCAATTGGCTACCTCTATTACCCAAAGAAAACAAGACCAACTCCCACCTCATGGTGAACAACCGAGGGACACCGCAAATGCTATCACCCTTAGGAGTGGTACCACTTATACGGAACCTCAGCAACTCAAAGAACCAACAGTTGAGCCTTCACCAGTAGAAAGCCAAAAAGAAACCCAACCATCCGCCGCTAAGGAAGCGGAGGAAAAACGTGAAAAGAAGGATGAACTTGAAAAGGAACCCATCAAAATTCAAGTTCCATTTCCCCAACGTTTGAGGAGAAATCATAAGGAAACCCAGTTCGGTAAATTCATGGAAGTTGTCAAAAACCTCCAAGTAACGGTTCCCTTCACTGAATTAATCACTCAAATCCCTTCTTACACGAAATTCATGAAGGATATTCTAACAAAGAAGAGGACTCTAGATGATGTTGAAATCATCGCATTCACCGCCGAATGCAGTGCGTTATTACAAAATAAGTCCCCTCCTAAGTTAAAGGATCCTGGTAGTTTCTCTATACCTTGCACTATAGGCACCTACACTATTGATAAAGCTTTATGCGATCTAGGTGCTAGTGTGAGCGTTATGCCGTATTCCATTTGCGAAAAATTGAATATGGGAATTCTCAAGTGCACAAGTATCACCCTGCAAATGGCAGATCGTTCTCTAAAACAACCCATGGGAGTTTTAGAAGATGTACCTGTTAGAGTAGGGAAGTTTTTCATTCCGGTCGATTTTATAGTGTTAGATATGGCAGAAGATTCGCAAATCCCTATCATTCTAGGAAGGCCATTTCTACACACTGCGGGAGCAGTAATCGATGTCAAGAATGGAAAATTGACAATAGAAGTAGGTGATGATAAAGTCACCTACAACTTAAACAGTGCAATGAAGAGCCCTATGCTTGAAGAGTCTCGCTGTTTTCTTGACATTGTCGACTCAATCATTGATGAATCTCTGTATCCATCAATAATTGAGGATCCTTTTAAAGCAATTTTATTGTTAGAGGATATCTCTGAAAATGACAATTTTGAGATCAGTGAGCTAGAAAGGGACTTGACTGGTAAAGAGATACCGCCTGAAGAAGTTAGGGAGTTCATAAGCTTAATTGATGCTCCTGCCAAGGCAGAAGTACATAAACCTGAACTTAAACCTCTTCCCTCAAATCTAAAATATGCCTTTTTAGATGAATCTGAATATTGCCCGGTCATAGTGAGTGCTCTTCTAGATGAAAATCAATTAAACTCACTATTGATTGTTTTGAGAAAACATAAAAAGGCAATAGGATATAAACTCGAAGACCTCACAGGCATAAGCCCCGACTTTTGCATGCATAGAATCAACTTAGAAGAAGGCCAAAGACCTTGTGTTCAAGGTCAGCGCCGTCTTAACCCAAACATGCAAGAAGTAGTTAAAGCTGAAGTTCTGAAATTGTTAGATGCTGGCATAATCTATGCAATTTCTGACTCAAAATGGGTTAGCCCTGTCCAAGTTGTTCCCAAGAAAGGAGGAACAACAGTAGTCAAGAATGAGAAGAATGAGCTCATCCCCACAAGGATTGTGACGGGATGGCGAATGTGCATTGACTACAGAAAGTTGAATCAATCAACTAGAAAAGATCACTATCCTCTGCCCTTCATTGATCAAATGTTAGAGAGGTTAGCTTGCCACAAATATTTCTGTTATCTAGATGGTTACTCAGGATTTTTCCAAATTCCTATCCACCCTGAGGACCAAGAGAAAACCACCTTCACCTGTCCCTATGGTACTTTTGCTTATCGCCGAATGCCATTTGGCCTATGTAATGCACCTGCAACTTTCCAGCGTTGCATGACTAGTATCTTTTCCGATTTTGTTGAGACTATCATGGAAGTATTCATGGATGATTTTAGCGTCTATGGCATTTCCTTTGATAATTGTTTGACAAATCTATCCAAGGTATTGCAACGCTGTGAAGAAGTCGACCTTGTTCTTAACTGGGAAAAGTGTCACTTCATGGTGAACGAAGGTGTAGTTTTAGGACACATCATTTCTGAAAGAGGTATTGAAGTGGATCGAGCTAAGATCCAAGTTATTGAGCAAATGCTACCACCTGCTAATGTAAAAGGAATCAGGAGTTTCCTTGGCCACGCCGGTTTCTACCGACGGTTTATTAAAGATTTTTCTAAAATAGCCAAGCCCCTGACTGAGGTCCTTTTTAAGGATTCGCCTTTTAATTTCACGAAGGAATGCCTTGAGGCATTCAACAAAATCAAACGCGCTCTAATCACCGCACCTATAATCCAGTCACCTGATTAGAATCTTCCATTTGAACTTATGTGCGATGCGAGTGATTACGCCGTTGGAGTTGTTTTGGGGCAAAGAAAGGAAAAGTTCCTTCATGCTATTTACTATGCTAGTAAAACATTAGATCCTGCCCTAATCAACTATGCCACTACTGAAAAAGAACTTCTTGCCATTGTCTATGCCTTAGACAAATTCCGTTCTTACCTTATAGGATCGAAAGTCATTGTTTACACTGACCACGCTGCTTTGAAATATCTGCTTTCAAAGAAAGAGGCAAAACCTCGACTTATCCGATGGATCTTACTCCTTCAAGAGTTTGATCTAGAGATCCGGGATAAGAAAGGAGCAGAAAATGTAGTCGCTGACCATCTTTCAAGGATAAGAGTAACTGAAATAGGATTGCCAACACAAATTAATGATTCGTTTGCTGATGATTCATTAATGGCGATTACTGACTCTTCTCCTTGGTTTGCTAATATGGCCAATTTTCTCGTCAGTCGACAGCTACCTTCTGACCTTTCTTATAACCAAAGGAAACGATTTTTGCATGATGCAAAATTCTTCGTTTGGGATGACCCTTATCTTTTTAAGCAGTGTTCTGATGGTCTTTATAGACAATGTATCCCCCAGTGGGAAGTTAAAGGAGTTTTAGAAGGATGCAACTCATCTGCTTATGGTGGTCATCATGGTCCGTCCAAGACCGTAGCTAAAGTCTTGCAATCCGGGTTTTTCTGGCCCACAATGTTTAAAGATTCAAAGGACTTTGTTATGGCTTGTGACGCTTGTCAACGAATGGGTCAAATATCCAAGAGACATGAGATGCCTCAAAACGGCATATTAGAAGTTGAAGTATTCGATGTCTGGGGTATTGACTATCAAGGACCATTCCCTTCTTCTAACGGAAATCGTTATATCCTAGTCGCTGTTGACTATGTTTCCAAGTGGGTAGAAGCAATTGCCACTCCCACTAATGATGCTAGAGCTGTGATACGGCTATTTAAGAAGATCATCTTTCCACGTTTTGGTGTACCCAGAGCCGTGATTAGTGATCGAGGAACTCATTTTGGAGAGAAGCAGTTAGATACTCTGCTTGCTAAATATGGTATGTATCACAGACGAGGATTAGCCTACCATCCTCAGACCAGCGGTCAAGTTGAAGTCTCAAATAGAGAGTTGAAAACGATTCTTCAGAAAGTAGTCTCAAGATCTAGAACTGATTGGAGTAATAAGCTCGATGATACCTTATGGGCTTATCGCACAGCTTTCAAAACCCCAATTGGAACATCTCCTTATCGATTGGTTTATGGAAAGGCATGTCATCTTCCTGTCGAGTTAGAGTATAAAGCTTACTGGGCTATCAAAGAACTTAACTTAGACACTAAGCTTAGCGCTGATAGGAGACTTTTGCAACTCAATGAGTTGGAGGAATTTCGTTTACAGGCTTATGAGAATTCTCGAATCTACAAAGATAAAACGAAGCGTTGGCACGACAAGAGGATAATTAAGAAAGAATTTAATGTCGGTGACCAAGTACTTCTTTTCAACTCCCGTTTGAAAATTTTTCCGGGAAAACTTCGATCACGATGGTCTGGACCATTCACTGTCACATATGTGAGCAAGTACGGCTATGTGGAACTCATGACTAGCAATGGTGAGAAATTCAAAGTTAATGGACACAGACTGAAACTCTACTATAGCAATTCTATCATCGGATGTTTAGATATTGTCTATACGGAGCGTCCATCCCCAACCCAATGATTTCATGGAAAAATTCGTCGAGCAAGACGTTAAACAAGCGCTTCTCGGGAGGCAACCCGTGCTTTCCCTTTTTGCATTTTTATTTTTGTTTTTCCCTTTGTTTTGTTAGATTTCTTTGCAGATGAAAGAGTTTTTGAAGAATCTCTGACGACCTTTCCTTATCAAGTCGAAAAGGCTAGCTTGGGGGAGTCCGCGCTGACTAGTAAGCTTCATTCTTCTTTCATTTTTCCTTTATTCCCATTAAGCATCTCATTGCATATTTGGTTTTTTGTGCTCACATTGAGGACAATGTGATGTTTAGCTTGGGGGAGGGATTGCATTTTTCCTTTTTTGCATTTTAGTTATATTTTTCAAATTTTGAATAAGAAAGAGAAGATTTTAGAGAGAAGATTTTTAAATTTTGAACACAATTGAATTCTTTTCATGCTTTGCTTGCTTGTTTACTATGCTATCATGTTACATTTCCCAAACTTAGAGCTTTCAAAAGATAATGATTCAATATTTATTGAATTTTGCATACATGGGGAAGTCTTGTACACAGTAGGCATGGAATGAATCTATAGATGAGTACGCGTGATCTTGACATTTGGCAAACTACATATATTGTAAGATAGAACCTCCTTAGACTGGTACATCTATACCCAGTCTCATCTAGGAGTGTGTAGTTCTCCTTGCTTGTGATGTGTGTCATGTCAAAACGCATAAGTATGATTCTCATTTCATTTCTATAAAGCATTGCATTCATGATTCACTAAGATTTGAAGCCTTTTTCACTTTATTTTGCCCCTCAAAATTAGCCCCTCAAAATTAGCCCCTTCATACAAATGCTTCACAAAAATAATAGCCACGGATAAAAAATGCCTACCTGTTGAGCTAGTAGCTAGACTATGGTGTATGGGTGCTCTTTTGAGAAGATTTGTTCTTATCTGTTAAAGTGAATTGGGAAAACGAAAAAGTTCAAGAAGCGAAGTTGTGTTCAGAGAAGAAAAAGAAGAAAAAAAGAGAAAAAATAGAAAAATCAAAGAAAAAGAAAGGAAAAGAAATAAGAAAAGAAGTTATGAGTATCTCCTAAAAATGTCAAATCAATAGAAGGAGTTTACCCTTGTGTTTCGTGTGTAATAAGCCAATCTGTTACTTCTGGCTTCGTTATTTGTCTTTTGGGAATTAACCGAAAGTCTGGATTGAGTATTCATTTATCATTGGCCAGTTGCTAGCTCATTCTAACCTTCACATGACCATAACTATTTGTCCACCTTTCACCCATTTCCCAAAGCCTTCTTCTTATATATTTCGGCTTCTTTTCTATGTGCATTATGATCTTCGACTTGTGTTTTGAATTGTTTACCATATTACACTGCGGACACATTTTCATAAGTCGTAGATAGGTGAGTGTCTCAAAAAACATTTACACATAAAGAAATCACCTTTTACATACAATGAGTGTTCGAGTGTACCGCGAGAGTCCATTTGTCAAAAGATCATGCAAGAGCCGAAATTCTGTAGTGAAATTCTTTGCGCTACGCCGTTATGTAAATCTCAGCCATGTTTATGTATCATTCTTGCCCACGTTGCTTTTGGGTTATGATTCATTATGTTTCCAAAGCTTTATGTTGAGATTTGTTTCTTGATGGTGTAGTAGCCAATGCTTGCAACCTTGTCTTGGTATTGTTTGTTATGTTTGCTTGAGGACAAGCAAAGGTTTAGCTTGGGGGAGTTTGATAAGTGAATATTTGTATGATTTTAACCCCCAGTTTAGCTCGGTTTTGTATGTCATTTGTGCTTTGTTAAGCCAATTTATGAGCTAATACCGTCTTCTAGACGAATTCCTTTGTTCTAACTTGTTTTGTAGGGAAAGTGACGTTTCTACGCCCTTTTTCTATATTCCCGAGCATTTGCCTAGAACCCGACGATTCAAAGAAGAAAGCATGACCATGTGTAAGGCATTTCAAGAAGGTTCACTAACTAAAGAGAGAGAAGAAGCAGAGACGGTTTCGTAGTTGTCAGAAGACTAATCAATTAGACGGGAGAATTCATCGCTTTACATCATATCCAAGCAACAAACCCGATTGTAGAGTCAAGGGGGATGTTGTAAGTCAAGTCAAAGAGAAGGAAGATGAAGCGTTAGTCAAGAGCTTCCAGAAGACGACTTACCCGATCGGGTAAGTGTTTACCCGATCGGGTATGTGTGCTGCTTCGAGCATTGCGGCTCCTTCATCCTATTTTTGCCCTATGTATTTAATGCCCGACCTCTTCTCCACGAAACCCTAATACTATAAATAGATTCTCCAAGCCACACACTCTCATACACTCTCTTACACAATCTAATCCTATATTTCATATAATCTTCTTATTAGTTTTCTCCTTAGTTTTAGTCTTTCTAGTTTAGTTTATCTTCTTCTTTTGTCTTTTGTTTCTAGTTTATTTCTGTCCATTTCATATCAAACAATTAGCTTAGTTCAATAAGAATTTCAATCTTTGTATCTACTTTGTTGGGTTCAAGAGTTGTAATTCAAAGTACGGTATTTCTATGCGAGGGATTTCTATTATTGTTATCGCTTTCATCGTTGATCATCACCTAGGTACTCCTAATTTATCCTTTGTTTATTGTTCTTTATTACTTTCCAATTGATTGTTATTTTCTGTTTTAATTAGATTCATTTTCATGTTGTTATAATCATAGTTTCATTTCTTAGATTGTCATATAGCGTCGTTATTATCGCCACATAGAGAGTCTAAATTATTGTCAAAATCAACCAAATATGCTTACCTTAACTTTCATTGTTAATATCAACATAATCATGAGTGAGTAGTCACCTTTCTAGGGTGTAGGGTAGCCATGTTAGATTGATTAAAAGATGATAATTGGATAAAGGAAATTATTCTTTTAAAACATTATGTCTATGCATGTTTGGACTTTAACGATAGTTGACGATTCTTGATCACAATCATCGACTAGTGTGGAATTCTTTTCCAAGGTAGATATACAGGAATGTAATAGACAAAGCGTGACATAGTGGATTAAGACCTAGTAAATCGCACTAAAAGCCTATTAGACCATCTGATCTATGATTGTAATGAACACACCATTCTTACGAACGCTCAATGAATTATTTGCATATCCTAAATCCAATTTCATCAATATGTCAATCTACATGTGTGAACCTATTTCCCTTGATGCTTCTCATTATTGTTAATTTATCATTTGCTCTATTGTTTTCATTCTAGTTTGTTTTTATTTTGTTCTTATTTATGCCTTTCGTTAGTTTAGACATCACAAAATCCAAAACCCAGAAAATCATTAGATAAAATTCAATTGTGAGACGATTCACAATCCATAGGAAACACCATCTCCCTGAGGATCGACCCCTACTTCCCTAATTACATTAATTTGTTATTAGCCTAGTCTGGGTAATTTATCTTTGTTTCGGGCTTGCGACAGGCACGATCTGTGACACCCTCAAATTTGCGGAAAGAAAAAAATAATTTAAATACATAATGAAGGTGTCTGAAATAAAAAGGTTCATTACAAAAGAAAAATACTATTATACAAAAGAATTATACAAGACGGGAGACATATCGCCCGTATAAATACGGAAATAAAAGAGTGTATAATAATATACAATCTAAGAACCGAATATAGGTCCAAGGTAATACTTCGCTCGCTAGCTCGTCAATGTACCCCAAATATGCATTCACCACCTGTTCGACCGCATTAAATATAAACACGGAAGTCACAGTCAGTGGGGAGTAACTCCGAGTTCTCCCAGCCACGAAATGTCGAGTTTAATTAAACATGAAGAACATAAAAGCAATGTATATTGAAAATACAAAACCTTAACATATATGATATGCTTTTCATGTTATGAAACAATTAACTAACATATAACCTATCATTTGAAAGCTATCATGTGAATCCGGTAATAAAATATAACACGAGGTAGGGAAGCTGGTATGCTAGCTCAGAGTTACCCGTGAACGTGGCCATAATACACTCAACCTAATCACCACGACTCATGTGAATCAGTAACAATCGGTAATCCAAATCTCTATTCAATCTTAGCCGGTTTCATCTCACCTTCTAAAACTCAATAGAATCATCACAAATTAAAACAATCCGTCTAGAAACAGCATAAGTTCTAGGACAAGTCAATAAACACTTCTTAACTCGAGTCGAGACCACAAGGTAGAAACATCCTAGCCTAGACTGATCCATACTCTAGCTACACAGCTAACCCATTCATTCCCGGTCTCATTCTAACCGTACATGAGAAACTCTGATAGGCGACCCCCTAAGCAGAGATGGCTAGTACTTAAGCTGGCTCCCTTCCCAAAGCGGAACTCTTAGGATGCCATGCCCCCGGCTTGGTATCAAAAGGCCCAAGCCAGTGACACCAAAGCTATCAAGCAGTGAACATATACTCGTTAAAGTTGGTAAGGCCTATCAATGTCATGGTCCAAGATACTCATTTAGAATTAGAATGGTCAAGACGCCATATACTCATAATTCTCTATGGGTACTTAGTCCACACGACACCAACCATATAATCAAACAGTCACGGGAAAACATCCTATCATGTGACTAATTGCATATAAATCATATTCAAATATCATATCGCCTCATATCTACTAAGGCTCATTCATTCATTCATTAAATAAAACCTTACCTGAAGACAAATCCCCGACCCGAGTCCCGCGACGGGTCATCAGTCAAAACGGGGCTGACTAGATCTTAGTTTGACCAAACCCGTTTGGTCAAACCGGCTAGAAACAGAGTCTTAGCCATCGAGGCTTGAACATAAGAATATCACATTCATTTCATGCTATTTCATTCTATTTCTAACATGTGAATTATTAATTCATACAAAAACCCGCTTGACTTTCATGTTATCAAATTAAACTAAAATCTCGTATTATAATTTCTAACATGTGAGAAATAATAATTTTATGAAAACCTTTTTAATTAAATATTTTACTTATTAACATTTCCCACTTGCTAAATATTACAAAACACGATAAATTAACATTAAACTCAAAAACCGTCACAAGTCCAACAAGGTGACTCTTGGGCTGATTTGGGCCGGACCAAACATGGGCCTGGACTGGCCCACGGGCTGTTGGGCTGTTTTGGGTTTTTTTATCGACTTTACTAAAAACCGTTTCCTAATATTTCCCGCATGCTTAACATATTTAAAACCCGTCAAAACAACAACAAAACAAGCATACATCGACACAACTCCCAAGACCAACCACGGACCAAATCCAGACCGGGTCTGAACCGGCCTGGACCGGACTGGACTGGGCTGAACCGGTCTGGTTTGGCCGGTTTTCAGCCACCCTAAACAACCACCACCCACGGCCAAAACAACCACCCCTCCAAA
Source organism: Heliosperma pusillum (assembly GCA_022085475.1). Lineage (NCBI taxonomy): Eukaryota > Viridiplantae > Streptophyta > Magnoliopsida > Caryophyllales > Caryophyllaceae > Heliosperma > Heliosperma pusillum. The sequence continues at coordinate 20,145 of JAIUZE010070338.1, forward strand.
TAAATTCTAACATGATTTTTATTAACAACATCCATTTTTAAACATCCAATTCAACCATCATTCATACCAAAATCATGGTTATAAATAAATCACCCAAATATGTCAAGAACACTAACATATTAAAATTTCCATACAACATAAAAATCATACTACTTATCATGTTACTACCAAAAATCATAAGTAACAATACTATGAACTAAAACAAAAGAAACAAAAGCTATGTAACATTAATTCGTCGAGTAACTCGGAATCGTTACCTTAGCTAGCAAGATCAATTAGCACCAAAATAAGAAGTATAAACTAAGAAACCCGTCTACTAATCTTCACCCAAAATATACGAGTCTCCAAACTCGTCTTCAAAATCTTCCCCTATAAGAAATGACAAGAAAAACATTATTAGAACTTAAACTTGATTTTCCATAATTAAATGTTGAAAACGATTTTGACGGAATTGAAAATAAACCGTACTTGAAGATGGAGAGCGAGGAGGAGATTCTAGAAATATAAGTTAGGACGGATTTAATTAAGAAATGAAGGTTTTATGATGATTTTGCTCAAGAACGACGAAGAACGGATGAAGAACGCTCAAGAACGAATGAAGAACGTTGAAGAACGATTAATTTGATCTTAATTTGATTTATTGTAAAATGAAAAGTTGTTAGTGAGTAATGATGAGTGGTTGGGCCGTGTACATATAGAAGAATTAGGAAGTCGGGTTTTGAAATTGTTGTTACGGAATTGACTCGGTTTTAATAATTATATTACGGTAATTGATTAAATATTAAGTTAATTAAATCAATTATCAAGATATTATGTTATTGTAATCAAAAGTAATGCAAATATCAAGGTCTAAGAGAGAAGAGGGAGCCGTGTGATGTTGTGCTTGTCGGGTCTGTTTTGTAAACGATTTGCGTAATTTCCGTTGACGGATCGATAAAGTAATAAATATCTAAGATATTATTATTAGATTAATCAAAATAATGAAAATATCTAATGTGAGTGGAAAAAGGTGACATGGGCGTGTGACTCATGCCAAAGTCGGTTTCGGGTTTGTTTCGGGATTTACGATGATCGGGAATAGTTAAATGATTCGGGTTTAAACCGTAAAACCTTATTATAAATTCCGAATAAATTCAAAATAAAATTATTCAAATTATATAAATCTAAATAAATCTAATAAAAATAAATTAAAAATATTATTTTTTTAAATAAAATTTCGGTCTTCAAACTTACAAGGCGAGTCGGGAAAGTCAACGAAAGTCAAAGTCGACTTAAAAATCAAGAAAAGTCAAAGATGACTTAAAAGTCAAGAAAAGTTTATGACGACTTAAAAGTCAAGAAAAGTCAATGACGACTTTAAAAAGTCAAGAAAAGTCAAAGACGACTTAAAAGTCAAGAAAAGTCAAAGATGACTAAAAACGGGATTTTCATGAAATCTCTCAGAAACTCCAAATACGAACTCAGAATTTCAAAATACGACTCGAAACAATAAATTCTATTTTAAAAACTTAACCTTGCTGAAAAGTATCCTTAAGAAATTTTACTAGAAAAATTGGGTACTTTTCGGGTTGTTACATGGTGACCTTCAAGACCTCGACAAAGACTACTAGTTAGTAGAGGAGGACCTAGACGTCGAGTGAAGACGCGAAAAGGTAACGATGAAGGGTTACTCGATATCATTACGTGTTTTAATGTGTTTTCTATGTTAGTAATCGTATTTGGAATAGGATTAGTATTCATAGAACTTGTGTTGTTGATGATGAGTGTTACTTGTTGATGATTGTTGATGATAATTAATGATTATTGATAGTTGATAGTAGTTATTTATGATAATTGAAAATGGATGATTGAAGTGTTGTTGTTCTCGGGTGAATGTGTTCCCAGCCGGGTACCCGGCCGCCGGTCCCCCTGACCGGTTGGGAACACGCTAAATTTTTGTTTGTTGATGAGGTCCCAGCCGGGTGCCCGGCCGCCGGTCCCCCTGACCGGCTGGGACTCACTACACTGATCCCTTTTCGTAAAATGATCATATCTCCTTCGTTACTTGCTTGTTTTGGGCTTGTGACCTACCGTTGGAACCGTAAGAGGATAAGCTATCACCTCCATTTGGAATTTCTGCATTTGCATGTCTAGAACTCTCGTTATGACCGTTTGAAGTGGACCCTTGTTTTAATAGTTTCCAAACATGTTGTTTTGAGATGAGATTTATGTTTCTTATTCATTATACTTCTTAAAGTTGGTCTAATGCTTATGTAATCACGTGTTGTCTCATGTTTATCATTGTTACATTTATATCTCGCTTGTATCGCATGTTTTGTGACGATTTTTGGTATGTCCCACTTTGAGTCGGTTTTTACAAATGTTACGGTTTGAGCACTAATTTTCTATGTGCTTTGTACTCTCATTCCCTTGGCTACCTCCACGTTCGTAAGGCTGGAATGTCGGAACGGGAAGTGTATCCTTACTGCTTGATTGCATGTGTTAGTGGGCATATGATGACGTTGTTGGGAGGCGAACGCTTTGCGTTGATCGACCCGGCCGTCAAATGTTGTATACTTGCGAGGTGGTGTCATTGCATGTAGTGTACCGCTTGTTATGATGCTTGTGCTCTTTTCCGCCTCTTTCGTGAATGTCGACCGAATTTGGGGTACTCGGCGTCTATGATTGACCGAGTCTTGGATGCGAAATGTCATCACTTGTCGAATCGGAACACGTTTATTCCGAGAGTCTGGCCAGGTTTAGACTAGGACCGTATTATTATCGTCGTCCTACCGGGAGGAAATTAGTCTACATATATGAAATGTCATCGTGTATGCGTTCAGGGAAATGTTTATCCCGTGGATGCGATTTTAATCATTCTTGCCATGTAAACGGTGCTAGTGCGTGTCATTTAGCGTGAGTGATGTCGTCAACATATTATACGTTTGGTTGGATGATTATATGATTGATTATTAGTGGTCTTTGCATGATTTGGCATGGTTTGGTTGTCGAGTCTCAATCTGATCAAACTTATACCGCTAACGGTGAGATGCAAGCCCTAGTGAGTGTATATGGTTGCCTAAGAGTGTCTTCCCCGTGTCTTTATAACGTATGATGGTTACAGTTTTGTACTTCATATACCGATATCTTTACATATTGAATTACGTGTTTATTCTTATCGTATTTCACATGTATATCTATATTCGCATGCTTCTACTTTTGTATTTCCTTTTATGTACGTTTAATGTGATATGGCTGGGAGAACCCGGAGTTACTCCCCACTGACTGTGGCGTTCATGTTTTTCATGGATGAATAGGTTGCTTGATTTGGATGGCTTTTTGCTTGTGGTATTTTGGGTTCGGGTGTGAGCTAGCGGGCGTTGACCTGGAAGATTCACCTCTAGACGTTATTTAGCTAGTTTGCTAATCACTTTGACTTTGATAAAATTTTGAGAGACTTCGTCTCGTTGTAGTATTTTCATACTTTGGTTTGTATTTATTTGACACTCCTCGTATTTCTATAGTGCATGTAAAAAGTTTTAAAAACACCGTATTTTCCGGTAATTAAATCACATGCTGGTATGTTTTATTTCCGCATTTGCGAGGGTTGTGTTACAGTTGGTATCAGAGCTTTAATGCTCCCGACGCACACACGTGGACCCTAAACTTAAACTACTTGACCTTGAAATAATAAAAGAGAGATGGGTAGAAATTAAGGACTTTATTTGGTACTCTTTGGTGTACTTGATGTATGTTAGGTTCTAACTTGTTTGTTGATTGTGTTGTGTGATGTTATGTTTGTTTGTATCTACCGTCTTGAGATAGGCTACGATAATTGAATAGAACTCGTTTAATGATAGCGATCGCATGTCAAATTGTAATTCTAAAGGGCATAATTGAATCGACCAATCTTGTGACCTTAGATAACTTTATTGCATGATAGTTGATTACATCCTTATCCATGAACATTAATCCTAGTGAACCTGTGACCCTAGACTTTTTGTGACAACCCTCGCGAATGCGGAAATATAAAACATACAAGCATGTGAATCATATAGCGGAAATATGAAGTTTTTAAAACTTTTATACATGCAAGAAGAATTATACGAGGAGTGTCAAATATTACAAACCAAAGTACGGAAAATACTACAACAAGAGACGTAGTCTCTCAAAAGGTTAACAATGTCAAAGTGATTAGCAACTAGCTAAAAATAACGTCTAGAGGTGATTCATCCAGGGACAACGCCCGCTAGCTCACACCCGAACCCAAAATACCAAGCAAAAAGCCAACCAATCAAGCAACCTGTTCATCCATGAAAAACATGAACGCCACAGTCAGTGGGGAGTAACTCCGGGTTCTCCCAGCCATATCACATTAAACGTACATAGAAGGAAATACAAAAGTAAAATCATGCATATATAGATATACATGTGAGATACGATAAGAATAGATAGGCAATCCAATATATAATGGAAAGAGCATATGAAGAATAATCTGTAACCATCATGTTATACAAAGACTCGGGGAAGACACTCTTAGGCAACCGAATACACTCACTAGGGCTTGCATCTCACCGTTAGCGGTATAAGTTTGATAAGATTGAGACTCGAAAAACAAACCATGCCAAGTCATGCGACGATCACAAATAAACAATCATGGACTCGACAAACAAACCGTGCCAAGTCATGCAATGATCATGAATACAATCATGTAATCACGCATCCAAGCACAACGACACAACGACGACATCTCTCACGGTAAATGAAACGCACTAGCACCGTGTACATGGCAAGTATGATTAAAAGGCATCCACGGGATAAGCATTTCCCTGAACGCATACACATTCATCCATTTCGTGTATATAGACTATTTGCCTCCTGTAGGAACGAATCGTCTCCTATCTAAACCTGCCATATCTCGAATCACATTTTCCGTTCGACATGCGATAACATTTCGCATCCGAGACTCGGTCAATCATAGACGCCGAGTACCCCAAATTTGGTAGAACAATTCACGAAAGAGGCGGAAAAGAGTACAAGCCTCATAACAAGCGGTACGCTACATGCAAATAACACCACCTCGCAAGTACACAACATTTGACGGCCGGGTCGATCAACGCATAGCGTTCGCCTCCCAACAACGTCGTCGTATGCCCACTAACACATGCAATTAAGCAGTAGGATACCTCCCCATTCTGACATTCCAGCCTTACGAACGTGGAGGTAGCCAAGGGAATGAGAGCACAAAGCACAAGACAAAATAGTGCTCAAACCGTAACATTTGTAAAAACCGACTCAAAGTGGGAACATAACATAAACCATCACAAAACATGAGAATAGGGATTCATATAAGTTTAAATATGATAACCATGAGTCAATACATGATACATAAGCATTAGAACAAGTGTATGAAGCATAATGAATAAAAACATAGATCACCTCTCCAAAACAATGTTGTTTGGAAACCAACGAAAACAAGGGTCCACTTCAAACGGTCATAACTAGAGTTCTAAACATGCAAATGTAGAAATTCCAAATGGAGGTGATAGCTTATCCTCTTAAGGTTCCAACGGGATGTCACACGCCCAAATCAAGAAAGTAACGAAGGAGATATGATCATTTTACGAAAAGGGGTCAGTGCAGGAACATTTCAGTCGGCAGCGAGTGACGCAGCCTGCGTCACCACGACGCAGCCTGCGTCCTATTCGGACAGGTACGAGTCACACAAATCTCCACAATTTCACTAAGGCATAACACAAATATCATCTATCATCACACTTCATCAATTCTCATATCAATTATCAACTAACAACAACCATCATCAACAACACAATTCCTAAAATTACTAATCATATTCTAAATACGATTTCTAACATGGAAAACACATCAAAACACGTAAATGATATCGAGTAACCCTTCACCGTTACCTTTTCGCGTCTTTAATCGATTTCTAAACCTTCCTAGTCTCCACCTACATACAATTAGATAATAAAAGATGAATATAATTCACCTAGAGAAAGACGGATAATTTCAAAAGCGAGAAAGACGGTAATTTTATTACCAATACGGATAGAGGAAGATAAGAGGGAAAGAATAAGACGAACTTACGTGAATTTGAGCGAGAAATGAATGAGTAGTGACGATTCTAAACTTGGAAGAATATGGAGGCTAGGTTTGGGTGTTTATGGTGAGGAAGAAGAAGATTGAGTTGTGAGGGAGTTAGGGTTATGAGGGAGTATATGTAGGGTGAGTAAGTGGAAAAGTCAAGAAAAAGTCAAAGACAGCTCAAGACGGGTTTTACATGAAATCTCGCGGAAATTCCAAATACGAACTCGGAAATTCTAAATTTGACTCGGAAAATTAAAATTACGATTAAAACTAAATTTCGCTGAAAAGTAACCGTAAAATATTTTCACTATAAAAATAGGGTACATTTGCGGGTGTTACACTTTTAATCTCATTGTTTTCAACCTAATTAGTTTGTTATTGCTTATAGTTAGTTATTGCTTATTATTAGTTGTTATTATTATTGTTATTAGTTAATATTGTTTACTTTAGTTGTTGTTATTAATTGCTTTTAGTTTAGAAACCAAATCTCAAACCCAGAAATTGTTACTATAGAGACAAACCTAGTTTAACAGATTAGAATACTACCGCCTGCCTGTGGATTCGATACCTTACTTACCGCTGACTATTAGTTAGTAGTGAATTAGGTTTTACTTTGATTAAGGTGACGCGACTTTAACCTTATCAAATTTGGCGCCGTTGCCGGGGAGGCAACAGTTTTCTGTTTGTTTCTACTTAGTTTGTCTTTTTCGTCTCAGGGAACCTAAGTTCCTTGGGACCGTTCTCATCCTTTTCTTTAGTTTTTGTTTATGCCCAGGTGTTCTAGGTCCGTTCTCGTGACCTACGATTCCGAACCAGAGAAGACTCTCCGGTCTAGACGAAACTTTTGGAAGGAAATTCAAGAAGCGGAAGACTTTAGTACGCTTGAAACAGTTTACGCCGAATTTGTCGCAGAAAACCGTCCTTAGAAGAGGATACACCTATTTCTGCACCTACTACAACCATGCCTACTCTAGCCAGCCACTCGGAGCCTACTGTTGCATCTATTCCCAAGGGATTTCAACTCCCTACTACGGGTAATAGTACTTTTGAGATTCGTCCATCTTATATCTCTTTGGTGGAGCGAAACATGTTTGGAGGAAGCCCTACTGAGGATCCCGCTAAGCATATGGAGAAATTCACTAACTATTGCTGCTCTATTCCTTTAACGGGTGGGGTGACACAAGATCAGATCAAGTTGGTGTTGTTTCCCTTTTCATTACGAGACGGGGCAGATGATTGGTTGAGTGAGTTGGATATGGCTGCACTTGGCATCACCGATTGGAATTCTTTGGCTCTTGCATTCTATAAAAGATATTTTCCGCCACAGAAAACCAATGCCATTCGAAGTCAAATCACAAGTTTCAAACAAGGTCCCAATGAGAACTTTAATGAGGCCTGAGTTTGCTTCAAAAAGCTTGTCAAGTCTGTTCCACATCATGGTTTTGATACTTGGTTCTTATGCAACCAATTTTATAATGGGTTATATGACGATCAGAGGAATTTGTTAGATTCTGCTGCTAATGGGAGATTCCAAAATAATACTACTGATGCCAATGTTTGGAAGTTAATTGATGAGATGGCTACTCACACTGCTGAGTATGGGAATCTTAGGGGTAATGTGAGGAGAGGAGGTACGGATAATGCAGTTGCAGCTCAGTTGGAGGCATTAACTGCCAAAATTGCCGAGTTACAAACTTCAAAGTCCTTGGAAAATAAGCAAACGGTTCATGCCATGGTTCAACAAGAGCCAACCTGTGAACGATGTGGTATTATGGGGCATAATGCAGTGGAATGTATGAGTACGGTTGAGCAAGTCCTTGCCTTTCAATCTTTTAAGCAAGGTACACCTTACTCCAATTTTTACAATGAAAGGACAAGAGAGCCTCCCAATTTCTCCTACCGAAGTCAGAATGTTCTTAATCCTACCCCACCGCCACATCAGCAACAAAGTTCCTCTTATGTGATTCCTCAGAATCGCAATTTCCAAGGTAATTATAATCGTTCCAATCAAGGTGGTCAAAACTTTCAACAACCTCCACCTCCACCACCTCCAAGTAATGATATGGCGGAACTAAAAGCCATGTTGCAGCAGAGTCTTATGATCCAACAAAAGCAAGATGCTCAGATCTCACAACTGATAGCTCATAACAAGATGGTTGACACTCAATGTAACACCCGGAAATGTACCCTATTTTTATAGTGAAAATATTTTACGGATACTTTTCAGCGTATTTTAGTTTTATTTTAGAATTTAATGTTCCGAGTCGAATTTAGAATTTCCGAGTTCGTATTTGGAATTTCCGTGAGATTTCAAGTGAATCCCGTCTTAAGCCGTCTTTGACGTTTTCTTGACTTTTGAGCCGTCTTTGACTTTCGTTGACTTTTTCCCACTTACTCCCCTCATACTCACCTTAACCTAATTCATTCACACAACTCAACTCACCCTTCTTCTCTAAGAAAACCCCATAAAACCTTGCCTCCATTTTTGATCCGTCTTAGATTCGTCGCTACTCCTTCGTTACTATCTCAAATTCACGTAAGTTCGTCTTATTCTTCCCCTCTTAGCTTCCTCTATCTGTATTGGTAATAAAATTACCGTCTTTCTCGCTTTTTAAATTATTTGTCTTTCTCAAGGTGAATGATATTCATCTTTTATTATCTAATTGTTTGTAGGTGGAGACTAGGAAGGTTTAGAAATCGTTTAAAGTCGCATAAAGGTAATGGTGAAGGGTTACTCGATATCATTTACGTGTTTCATGTGTTTTCTAGGCTAGTAATCGTATTTAGATTATGGTTAGTATGCTTAGGACTTGTGTTGTTGTTGATGAATGTTGTTTGTTGTTAATTGATATGAGAATTGATGGTTTGTGATGATAAATGAGGATTTTTGGTTGTTGATAACATGTTGGTTTTGATCGTTCATGAATCCCGTGTGGGACGCAGGCTGCGTCGTGGTGACGCAGGCTGCGTCACTCGCTGCCGACAGTAATTTTCCTGCACTGACCCCTTTTCGTAAAATGATCATATCTCCTTCGTTACTTGCTTGTTTTGGGCGTGTGACATCCCGTTGGAACCGTAAGAGGATAAGCTATCACCTCCATTTGGAATTTCTGCATTTGCATGTCTAGAACTCTAGTTATGACCGTTTGAAGTGGACCCTTGTTTTCGTTGGTTTCCAAACAACGTTGTTTTGGAGAGGTATCTATGTTTTTATTCATTATGCTTCATAAACTTGTTCTAATGCTTATGTATCATGTATTGACTCATGTTTATCATATTTAAACTTATATGATTCCCTATTCTCATGTTTTGTGACGGTTTTTGGTATGTTCCCACTTTGAGTCGGTTTTTACAAATGATACGGTTTGAGCACTATTTTGTCTTGTGCTTTGTACTCTCATTCCCTTGGCTACCTTCCCGTTCGTAAGGCTGGAATGTCGGAACGGAGAGGTATCCTACTGCTTAATGCATGTGTAGTGGGCATATGACGACGTTGTTGGGAGTTGAACGATTGCGTTGATCGACCCGGCCGTCTCAAATGTTGTGTACTTGCGAGGTGGTGTTATTTGCATGTAGCGTACCGCTTGTTATGTGGCTCGAGCTTTTTTTCCGCCTCTTTCGTGAATTTTAGCTACCGAATTTGGGGTACTCGGCGTCATATGATTGACCGAGTCATGGATGCGAAACGTTTATCGCATGTCGAACTGGAAAATGCGATTCCGGGATTCTGGCCAGATTTAGACTAGGACCGGGTATTTATATCATCGTCCTACTGGAGGAAATTAGTCAACATATACGAAATGTGATCGTGTATGCGTTCAGGGAAATGTTTATCTCGTGGATGTCTTTTAATCATACTTGCCATGTACACGATGCTAGTGCGTTTCATTTACCGTGAGAGATGTCGTCTTTGTGTCGTCATTCTTGAATGCGTGATTTCATGACTTATTATTCATGGTCATTGCATGATTGGGCATCGTCTATGTATTGGTATGTTTGAATGGATGATAATATGATGGATTTATGGTGATCATCGCATGACTTGGCATGGTTTGTTTGTCGAGTCTCAATCTTATCAAACTTATACCGCTAACGGTGAGATGCAAGCCCTAGTGAGCGTATTCGGTTGCCTAAGAGTGTCTTCCCCGAGTCTTTGTATAACATGATGGATTCGGACTTGTACCTCTTATGCTTTTATCATTATATATTGAATTGCCCATCTATCCTTATCGTAACTCACATGTATATCTATATGTATGCATGCTCTACTTTTGTATTTCCTTCTATGTACGTTTAATGTGATATGGCTGGGAGAACCCGGAGTTACTCCCCACTGATTGTGGCGTTCATGTTTTTCATGGATGAACAGGTTGCTTGCATGGATGGCTTTTTGCTTTTGACTATTTTGGGTTCGGGTGTGAGCTAGCGGGTGTTGTCCTTGGAAGTTTCACCTCTAGACGAGTTTAGCTAGTTTTGCTAAACACTTGTTCTTTGCTAACATTTTACGAGACCCCGTCTCTTTGTTGTATTTCGTACTTAGTTTGTAATATTTTGACACTTCTCGTATTATCTATCTTGCATGTATAAAAGTTTTTAAAATACCGTATTTCCGCATATTAATTCACATGCTTGTATGTTTTATATTTCCGCATTCGCGAGGGTTGTCACACTCAAATTGCCCAATTGGCAATTCAAAATCCACATAAACAACCTGGTAATCTTCCTCCTCAAGGACACCCTCCACATGAACAAGCCAATGCTATCACCTTGAGGAGTGGAACCCATTACAAAGGCCCTGAAATGATAAGGGATGCAACCAATGAAAGCTTGGAAGTTGCTGATCAAAGTTCGAAAAAAGGCGAAAAAGAGGCTGAAAACAAGGTTGCTCGATCGAGCAGCACCTTCTTGCTCGATCGATCAACCCATAAAATTTGCCCAAATTCTTCTCGGGAAGTTTCTGAAAGTTACAGTACAGCAAAACTCGATCGAGCAACCCCTCTGCTCGATCGAGCAACCCCTGATCAGGATGAAAAGCCTTCTAATTCATCTTCCAAAGCCAAAGAAGCCGAGCCCATTGTAATTAAACTTCCTTTTCCTCAACGCCAACATAAATCCAAGCTCGATAAACAGTTTGGGAGGTTTATGGAGGTAGTGAAGAATTTTTAAGTGAGTGTACCATTTACCGAGTTCATCACTCAAGTGCCGGCCTATGCAAAGTTTCTGAAAGATATATTGACAAGGAAGCGGTCCTTTAATGAAGTGGAGACGGTTGCATTTACTGAGGAATGCAGTGCTGTGTTGCAATCCAGATAACCACCTAAGCTAAAGGATCCAGGGAGTTTTTCTATTCCTTGTAATATAGGTTGCTTAGCTATAGATAAAGCCCTTTGTGACTTAGGGGCTAGTGTTAGTGTTATGCCATATTCTATATGCAAAAAGTTAAATATGGGTCAACTTACTGTTACAAACATGACCTTACAAATGGCCGACCGTTCTCTTAAACACCCTTTGGGGATTTTAGAAGACGTACCGGTTAGAGTAGGGAAGTTTTTCATACCAGTTGACTTTGTTGTCTTGGATATGGCCGAGGACACCCAAATTCCTATCATCTTGGGACGACCATTCCTCCATACTGCGGGGGCGGTTATAGATGTTAAGAATGGGAGACTTACACTAACAGTGGGGCATGACACTATCACTTTCAACCTAGATAAGGCAATGAAACACCCCCTACTAGAAGAGACATGTCATAGGGTTGATATTGTGGATTTAACTATTGATGACTGTCCCCCTTTGCGTTTGGATAGGGATCCTCTGGAGATCGCCTTAATTTCCAGCACAGCTTGAAGCTCACGGAGTAAGCCAATAGTTGAGATGAAAAAATTGCTGACAGGAGAGGAATGCAAGTTACAAAAGGTGTATAGCTTGGGTAAACCCCCTAAGGTTACCAAGGTAACGACACCTGAACTTGAACCCGACTGATGAGCAGTAGTGACAGCTGGTCACTACTCCCCTATTTTGCAGCTGGTTTGGGGGAGGCTATAATTCTATACAGCTGGTACTATCTATCCTTGTACTTTCTTCTATTGTATTTTCTTTTAGTTATTTCCCATTCCCCTTTGTTAGTTGTGTCCTTTAGGTTGCTGTTGTTGGTTGTTGTGTGATTGTTGTGCTGTTAGCGTCACAATGAGGACACTGTGACATTTAGGTTTGGGGGAGAGTCTTTATTTATGTTGTGTGTTTATTTCCGTTGTGTGAAAGAAAAAAAAAATCCATAAAAATTGAAAAATTTACAAAATCCAAAAACATGTTTTTATTTTATTAGGTCGAGTCTTGGTGAATTGAATTACAATGATGATAATTTGCATTGTTTTTGCATTTGAATCCCAAATAAGTTATCCATGTACATTGTTTTGACTTACTACTTTTTGAAAACAAAGCTCATAGTACAAGTCTTGACCGTTTTTGACATACCTTATGCTAATTAGATTTGGCAATTTTTGTTGGTAAACCACTTAAAATTCTGAGGTCTTTAGAGCTTCCTAGGCCAGGAACATAAATAAACTGGTCTCATTTTCTTTAGGCTTGAGTGTGGTACTCCTTGTGGAATGTGTAACATCAAATTGCATAAGTGTGACATTCGTTTCTTGATACTATACGCGTTCGTTTGATAAATGCATGATGAAAGGTGGTTCTTTTTGTTCAAATAAGCCTCACATAGCCAAAAAGACTTGATTTTATACCCTTATTATTGAGTTCTTTATATTTAGCCATTTTGAGCCTTTTGTAGCCTGTTTTACAAGCCATATAATAGCTACATTCCTAGAATTTACCTACCTTATCGGGACAGTCGCAGTTGCATGTTTTTCTTATCTACTTGTCTACTATGGTTGGGTCGGGATTTCAAAAATAACATCAATTGGGTGTAGCAAGTATGCTGGCAATTGTGTCATTTATTCCCTTTGTTGAGAAAAGTTGTGAAGCAAAAGAAAAAAAATGATGAAGAAAAGAAAAAAAAGAGAGATTTGATTTGAAAAAAAAATGAAGAAGAAGAAAAAGAGAAAAAGAAAAAAAAGAAAGAAAAATTTGTTGCTTCATCGAATTATTCAAGGGAAAATGAAAGGGAATTTACTAGAGTCTAATGCATATTTAGAGAGCAATTTCGATCTCTCTCTTGCGTTGTCAAAGTTTAAGATGATTTCTCTAGTCGGGTGTTGGTTTGTGCTAGTCTTGTAGATTTGTTTTGGTAAGTGTCGCTGCGACTACCGGTCTTAGCCCCACATTCCCATACGTGCCTTGGCACAATCCACTTCTATACCTTCACCCATTAGCCTCCCTTTTTGTCCTGATTCATGTACTTTATAGCGAATGCGTATTAGTTGGGGAAATTACTATCACATTAGAATGCATGCATGTTTCATAAGTTGAGTGAGTGTTTCTATTTCTTTCTATCTTCACAAAACTCACCCTTACATAAACTTATGAGTGCTTGAGTGAATCCGCAAGAATCCGACAAATTGAGCCTTGCAAGATTGAAAGGTATTTGGTTTTTGTCTATACTACGGTATCATGTAAAATCTTGGAATATGAGCTGCGTTTTCTACTTTCCCGTACCTTTGAATTTGTTTTATTGGTACAACTTGGTCATTACTTTGTTATAGATATGGATAGCTTGGGATTTGTATGTGCATTAACATTAGCTTTGAGTTTTTCATTCACCATTTGTATGTTTGTCCTTGTATAGTGTTGAGTGCTTTGCTTAGGGACAAGCAAAGGATTGGTTTGGGGGAGTTTGATGATCATTATTTATACACATATTTTATGCTTCCCTTAGTTGCAAATAACTCGATTTACCGTCTTTCCTTGCTTATTCTATGCTATTTTAGCTAGAATATCGATTCTGCCGCTTTTATTATGTTTTAATGCAGATTGGATGCATTTGGAGCTTTTAGAGTTGATATGGAGCATGGCGGAGTCGGATCGTAGAAGGTTAGGCACGGGAATCGAGAACGATGGAAAAGAAATGAAGAAAAATGAAGAAACAAGCCATTTTGAAGGCTGCTCGATCGAGCATAGTTCCTTGCTCGATCGAGCAACCCAATATTTCGACGACTTTTTTATATTTTCCTAAACTTTAACCTAATTAATTAGATTTTTGAATTATAAAAGGAAAGCTCGTCTTTCATGCTTTCTTATGCTTTTCAATGCTTTTCAATGCTTTAATATTAGAAACCCTAATTTAGTTTGCTTGCCTCCGGATTTTATTCATCAAGATTATTGTCTTTAGTTCAAGCTTGTAATCGGTATTCTTAATCTTTCTTTGTTATTCAGTCAATTACCTTCTTGTTCCTTAATTATTCTTTGTTCATCCTTTCATTGTTGTTAATCATGTTTACTTTAATTATTATTGTTGTTGTTTATATTGTTATGAGTAGCTAAATTCCTTTCTAGGGTTGAAAGGGGATCTAGGATTGTTAAAAGGGGTAGATTAATTAATTGAATTGCAATTGCATGGTTATCGTTTGATTATCGTTTTAATTCTAGTTGTTTGATTACTGGCCAGGATTAATTAACTAGTCTCGCGAATTAGGATTGACACCGACCGGGTTAAGACTAAGATAGGCTACGATAATTGAATAGGACTCGTTTAATGATAGCGATCGCATGTTAAATTGTAATTCTAAAGGGCATAATTGAATCGACCGATCTTTCGACTTTAGATAACTTTATTGCATGATAGTTGATTACACCCTTATCCCTGAACAATAATCCTAGTGAACCTGTGACCCTAGACTTTTAATCTCATTGTTTTCAACCTAATTAGTTTGTTATTGCTTATAGTTAGTTATTGCTTATTATTAGTTGTTATTATTATTGTTATTAGTTGTTATTGTTTACTTTAGTTGTTTACTTTAGTTGTTGTTATTAATTGCTTTTAGTTTAGAAACCAAATCTCAAACCCAGAAATTGTTACTATAGAGACAAACCTAGTTTAACATATTAGAATACTACCGCCTGCCTGTGGATTCGATACCTTACTTACCGCTGACTATTAGTTAGTAGTGAATTAGGTTTTACTTTAATTAAGGTGACGCGACTTTAACCTTATCAGTGTTACCTAGAAGATGTATCCTCTACCGAAGATCGAAGATTGACAAGCCTAAGTGAAGTGTATTTCTTCCTCATCGATGATTTCTCTCGTTCTTAATGTATCATGCTTCTTTCCTTCTATCTAAGTGCTTCTTTATCATCTAAGTTCTTTTCCCCTTGGAAGTTACTCTTGTTACTTTCGTCCTCCTTATCAATTTGTACATTCAACTTCCTCGTGTGACCTTTTGTGGACACCATCCCCTTTTGTTTGTGGCATATTGTACTTGGTCGGAAGAATTTTGAACTTTGTGGGATGTTGGTGTCGGTTAGAATGAATTTGGGATTTTGAGGTAAATGGTGTGGATATAAGTTCACCCTATATTGATGATTGGTTGTATCTCTGAGAAAAGGTAGTAAGATAAGTTAGATGATTTTAATGCTTGATGCTTGTCATGACTAATGTGTGGATAGTTCATGATATTTGATGGTGTAAGGTTGAATGAGTTGGCTAAGACTTCTTAACCCATTAGCGATTTAATATTTTGAATTTAGGAGTTTGAATGATGTCTTTAGATGTGAAATTCCCTTGAGACTAAGTGACTTCCTATGATTTCCGAGTGTGTATTCTTGGGTATATGATTGTGGAAAAGTGCTTGGCTATAATTCTTGGATTTAAAAATATGATCTTATATCATGGTGTCGGAGACTTGGTTGAGGTAGTAAGTCGTCGTGATAGATTGAACCATGTTACTTAAGGATTATGGACATGAGTGGAATCTGATTAGATAGGAAATGTCGGTGATGCATTATGATGTTGATAATGACGTTTTGTTCGGTGTTCTATCTTGTGGGCCATAGGAGTTGAAAAGAGATTAGTATGAAGAATTCCTTGATAGTCCTTCGGTTTTGAAACCTTTGAGAATGTGTTAAATTTTGGAGTTGAGAGAATGTTACTATGCTTGAGTTGCAATTCCGCAATTGGGAATCTGTGTTATATGAAAGGGTGGATGAATTGGGTTGTAATCGAATTGTTAAATCTAGGTGTACCTTACTTTGATGATTTGTGGTACGATAGTCCCTTGTAAGAGACCTTTGTTTTTGGGATGAGTTGCTTTGCTATCACCCTGAGACTAAAGGGTGCTTCTACTTTTTCCAAGATTTATTTGAGATCCGGATACCACCAAATTCCCGTTCGTGATGCCGATATACCAAAGACCGCTTTTAGTACAAGATATGGTCACTATGAGTTCATGGTGATGCCATTTGGTTTGACTAATGCTCCCGCTATTTTCATGGATCAAATGAACCGCACTTTTAGTGAGTATCTTGACAAGTGTGTGGTGGTTTTCATTGACGACATCCCTTATTTTCTCAAAGACGGAAGAAGAGCATGCTACTCATCTTAGGACCATTTTGAGTGTCCTTCGTCGTCAAAGGTGGTTTGCCAAATTCTCCAAGTGTGAATTTTGATTACCTAAAGTGTCCTTTCTTGGACATGTAATTTCTAAAGAAGGTGTGCTGGTAGACCCTTCTAAGATTGAAGCCGTGGTTGATTGGAAGAGTCCAACCGATGTTAGAGAAGTCCGAAGTTTTCTTGGTTTAGCTGGTTATTACCGTCGATTTCTCAAAGATTTCTTAAAGCTTGCTAGGCCGATGACTCAATTGTTGAAGAAAGAAACCAAGTTCGTATGGAATGAAGCTTGTGAAGCCGCTTTTCAAGCGTTAAAGAAAAGGTTAACTACCGCCCCGGTGTTGAATTTACCTGAAGATGGTGTAGACTTTGATGTCTATTGTGATGCTTCCAAGATGGGATTGGGTTGTGTACTTATGCAAAATAGGAAAGTGGTTGCTTATGCCTCGAGACAGTTGAGAGTTGATGAGTTGTAACAACCCGAAAAGTACCCTATTTTCTAGGGAAAATATTTTACGGATACTTTTCAGCCTATTTAAATTTTAAAGTGGAATTTATTGTTTCCAGTCGAATTTGGAATTTCCGAGTTCGTATTTGGAATTTTTGAGAGATTCCATGAGAATCCCGTTTTTAAGTCAACTTTGACTTTCGTTGACTTTTTCCGACTCGCCTTGTAATTTTGAAGACCGAAATTTTATTTAAAAAAATAATATTTTTAATTTATTTTTATTAAGATTTATTTGGATTTATGATAATTTAATATAATTATTTTGAATTTATTCGGAATTAAAGAGAGGGTTTTACGATTTAAACCCGAGCGTCATTTAACTATTCCCGAGTCATCTTAAATCCCGAAACAAACCCGAAACTCCGACTTTGGCATGAGTCACACGCCCATGTCATCTTTTTCCACTCACTTGGATATTTTAATTAATATGATTAAACTAATAATAATATCTAAGATATTTATTAACTTTATCGATCCGTCAACGAAAATTACGCAAATCGCTCAAAATCAGACCCGGTTTCTCTCATTTCTCACGGCTCCTTTGCCCTCTAATAGGACTAGATATTTTCCTTTCTTTTGATTACAATAACATAATATCTAATTAATATCTAGATATTTTATTAAACTATTATTAAACCTAATTAAATCTAATTAATTACTTTAATATAATTATAAAACCCGAGTCAATCCCGTAACAACAATTTCAAAACCCGACTCCATATTTCCTCTATATTTACACGACTCCTCTCCCACCATTACCCACTAACTATCTTTTCATTTTACACTAAATCAACTTAAGATCTAATTATACTTTCTTTAATCGTTCTTCATCGTTCTTCGTCGTTCTTCGTCGTTCTTGAGCAAAATCGTCACAAAACCTTCATTTCTTATTCAAATCCGTCCTAACTTATATTTCTAGAATCTCCTCTTCGCTCTCCATCTTCAAGTAAGTTTTATTTCCAATTCCGACAAAATCGTTTTCAACACTTTAATTATGGAAAATCAAGTTTTAATTCTAACAATATTATTCTTGTCATTTCTATAGGGGAAGATTTTGAAGACGAGTTTGGTGACTCGTATATTTTAGGAGAAGATTAGAAGGCGGGTTCTTAATTTTATACTTCTTATTTTGGTGCTAATTGATCTTGCTAGCTAAGGTAACGATTCCGAGTTACTCGACGATTTAATGTTACATAGCTTTTGTTTCTTTTATTTTTGGTTCATCTTTTGTTTTAGTTCATATTATTGTTACTTATGATTTTTGGTAGTAACATGATAAGTTGTGAATTTTATGATGTTGTATGAATTTTTAACATGTTTGTATTCTTGACATATTTTTATGATTTGTTCATAATCATGAGTTTTGTATAAATGATGGTTGAATTGGATGTTTAAAAATGGATGTTGTTAATAAAAATCATGTTAGAAATAATTAGGAATGGTGGTTGTTTTGGCCGTGAGCTTTGGCCGTGTTGGGTGGCTGTGAACCGGCCGGTTCAGGCCTGGTTCAGACCGGTTCAGGCCGGTCCAGCCAGGTCTGGGTTGGTCCGGGTTTTGGTCTTTGGGTTTGTGTCGATGTTTGATTGTTTTGTTGTTGTTTTGACGGGTTTTTAATATGTTATGCATGCGGGAAATATTAGGAAACGGTTTTTAGTAAAGTCGATAAAAATAGCCAAAACAGCCCAAAACAGCCGTGGGCCCAGTCCAGGCCCATGTTAGGTCCGGCCCAAAATCAGCCCATGAGCCCTCACTTTGGA
Source organism: Heliosperma pusillum (assembly GCA_022085475.1). Taxonomy (NCBI): domain Eukaryota; kingdom Viridiplantae; phylum Streptophyta; class Magnoliopsida; order Caryophyllales; family Caryophyllaceae; genus Heliosperma; species Heliosperma pusillum. The sequence goes on from JAIUZE010070338.1 coordinate 38,998, forward strand.
CTTGTGACGGTTTTTGAGTTTAGTGTTAATTTCTCGTGTTTTGTAATATTTAGCAAGTGGGAAATTTTAATAAGTAAATTATTTAATTAAAAGTATTTTTCATAATATTATAATTCCTCACATGTTAGAAATTATAATACGAGATTATAGTTTAATTTGAGATCCTTTAAGTCATGCGGGTTTTCGTAAGATTTAATATTTCACATGTTAGAAGTTTTAATAAATTAACATGTAATGAATATGATGATTATTATGTTCAAGTCTATGTGGTAAAGACTCTGTTTCTAGCCGGTTTGACCAAACGAGTTTGGTCAAACTAAGATCTAGTCAGCCCCGTTTTGACTGATGACCCGTCGCGGGACTCGGGTCGGGGATTTGTCTTCAAGTAAGGTTGTATTTAATTAATGAATTAGCCTTAGTAGATATGAGGCGATATGTTATTTGATTATGATTTAAATGCAATTAGTCACATGTTAGGAAATTGTTTCCGTGACTGTTTGATTATATGGTTGGTGTTGTGTTGACTAAGTACCCATAGAGAATTATGAGTATATGGCGTCTTGACCATTCTAATTCTAAATGAGTAGCTTGGACCATGACATTGATAGGCCGTACTATCTTTAACGAGTATATAGTTCACTGCTTGATAGCTTTTGTGTCTCGGCTTGGTGGGTTTATATCCAAGTCGGGCCATGGCTGCCTATTTCACTTTGGGAATGGAGCCAGCTTAAGTACTAGCCATCTCTGCTTAGGGGGTCGCCTAGTAGAGTTTCTCATGTACGGTTATGTCATGGGACGGGGAATGGAATAGCTGTTGTCGCTAGGTCTGATCAGTCTAGGACTAGGATGTTTTCTACCTTGTGGTATAGCCTCGAGTTACAGAAGTCGACTATTGACGGTGCTACAGACCTATCCTGTTTGTAGACGTATTGGTCTTTCATGTATGTATGATTCTATGAGTTCTAGAAGGTGAGATGCAAGCCGGCTAGGATTGATAGAGTTTGGATTAACGGTTGTTAACTGATTCACATGATTACGTGTTGATTAGGGTTTGAGTGTAGCATGGCCATGTTTCTGAGAGGAACCTCTGAGCTAGCATACCAGCTTCCCTACCTCGAGTTATAGTTTATTATCGGTTTCACATGATAGCTTTCACATGCTAGGTTATTTGTTAGTTATTTTTTTCATAACATGAAAAGCATATCATATATGTTTAAGTTTTGTATTTTCCATATACATTGCTTTTATGTTATTCATGTTTCATTAAACTCGACATTTCGTGGCTGGGAGAACTCGGCGTTACTCCCCACTGACTGTGGCTTCCGTGTTTATATTTAATGCGGTCGAACAGGTGGTGAATGCATATTTGGGGTACTTGGACGAGATAGCGAGCGAAGTATTTACCTTGGACCTATATTCGGTTCATAGTTTGTATATTATTATACACTCTTTTATTTCGATTTATACGGGAGATATGTCTCCTCTTGTATATTTCTTTTTGTATAATATTATTTCCGTTTTTGTAATTAACCTTTTTTATTTAAGACACCTTTGTTTAATGTATCTTATCTTTTACTCGTTAAATTATTTTTATCTTTCCGCAAATTTGAGGGTGTCACAGTTGGTATCAGAGCTATTTTGCTCCCGACGCACGGTTGTGTACCCTTGTATAAATAACTTGACCTTAATAAAATAATAAACTTGTGAGATAGAATGGTAGGATGGGTAGATTAGGATTTATGTTGTAGTCTCTTTGTGCTTGCTAAATGATAAGTACTAATCTGTGTTTTTCTTTTGCAAGATGCCTCCGAGAATTGACAACACGATCTTAGCAGCTCTTACCGTTATTATCCAAAACCAGCAAAATCAGCAAAACCAACAGGCAAATCCGATTCCTAATGCTATTCCCGACCGTGAGAGACACGGGAGTTATACGTGGGTTGCTTCACAGCTATCTAGGAGCCAAGCAAAAACCTATGATGGCGAAGTGGATCCCGTTAAACTTTCTGAGTGGTTACGAGAAATGGAGAAAAAATTTTCTCTTTATGATGTCCTTGAAGAGGATAAGGTCCGCCTTGCTTCCCACTTTTTAGTGAAGGAAGCCGATCAGTGGTGGTCACTTACGGGCCCTACTTCGAAGTTGGAGCCTAATTTTGGGTGGACTCGTTTCCGTGAGCTCTTGGAGGCGAGGTTCTACCCCGATGAACTAAGGCAACATAAGCTGAAAGAATTCATGGACTTCAAGCAAGGAGTTCTTTCGGTTCAAGAGTTCACAACCAGGTTCAATGAGTTGGCTCATTATGCCACTCGACTTATTAGAGTAGAGGAAGACAAAGCCTTCTTTTATCTGGGAAACCTTTCTCCTCAGATAAAGGGGAAGATCAGTAGGGGTTCTACTTCTTTTGTCTCGATCTACAATGATGCCATTTGGGCGGAGAGTTCTATTCGGGAGATTGCTGACGAGGCTCGTTCATCGTATGTGGCTCCTAATTCTTATGGCAAGAGACCACTATATCCTGTTTCCCGACCTTCCTTTTCTCCCTCTTTTCCAAACAAGAGGAGAAACTTTCAGAGTGGACCGGCAAATCAGAGAAACCGTCCATTTGTTCCGAGCAACAACAACGACCTTAAAGGTCGTATCTGCTATACATGCAAGATGCCTATTCATCCTGGTGTTGGTTGCTTCAACAAGCCATTTGTGTGCTTTATTTGTCAAAAACCAGGGCATAAGGCTAATGTATGTCCTGAGAGGAAGAGTACGGTTTCTACACCGGTTATTTCTGGGCGACCTAAGGGTCGATGCAGCAGGAGCTGGGGCACAGGGCAGGGCAGAATCCAACAAGGGGGATCAAGGGGTGAGCATTGGTAACCAAGGGGAGGTCTACATGGGCATCCAGGGGTCAATCTGGGGACAAGGGATGGGTAACAAAGGGGATAAATTCAAACTTATAAGTGCTAACCAGGACCAAGTCACAATGAGGGTCCATGATAGCCAAGACACGAGCCAGGACATGAGCCAAGACACGAGCCAGGCTAACCAAAGACAAGCCTACCCACACCCAACCAGAAAATCACAAAAACAGCCTACAACAGCCACTTGGAGAAGCCATAACTACCACCACACTTCAAACCACCAGCTACCACCAAGCCCAGCTAAAACCTTACCCACCTAGGTCCAAAAAAGTCCTAGGGAACCAGTTCCAAAACACAACACAACTACCCTAAAAATCCAAATCAAAACAGCCTACCCAAAGCATAAAGCATAAAGCAGTCTTTCCATTTCTAGCTAAAAACTGACAGACTATCTCCAAAAGTCTTTCCTTGTCTTCCCTACTATTAGAACTACTGCAGAAGAAGGTCAAGGAGCATTGATGAGCCTCGTCCACAAGTTCCAAGCCAACACCAAGCAACAAGCCCAACCTGGAGCATGTCATTGTCAAATGTCTGCATTTTGTCTGTTTTATTGTTTTTCTTTTAGCATTAGCAGTCTGTATTTCTAGCCAGTATTTTGTCATCTTTTAATAGTTAATCTTGGCCCTTAGATGATACTCTAGGGTTGTAATCAGATCAAGCATTGAGGCCTATATAAGGACCCATGCTCTTTTGTACAAGGCAGTTGTTATTGAATGAAAAAACTTGAGCATTGTTCTCATTTCTAAAATCTTTCCAACTTATGCATTGTCTTGGTTGAAAGTCAGGCCAGATAACTTCCTGTGCTCGGCTGTGGTTGTTGATCTAAGTCTGTGGCAAGTTAGATATCCCTGTGCTTAGACTGTGGGGTGTTTGCTTGTTGTTTAGTTCAAGTCTACTTACCTGTGCTAGGCTGTGGTAAGGAGTCTTAACTAGTCTAGTTTGTTGTTTGATTCCCTGTGTTGAGCTGTGGGAGTTGAGTAACATCCATATCCAGTGCTAGATAGGAGTCTAGGGTCCAATTCCTAACACACCCCTATAATATCACTGCAATTCTGGTATCAGAGCTTTGGTTGTGAGGCCATTGTTATCCTAACTACAACAAAAACACAAAAAATAACCCAATGAGTGAAGAGAGGCTTGCAGGTATTGAAGGCAAGGTGGATCAGCTAGCAGGCACTGTAAATGTAGTGCTGGCTGCCTTGAACACTGTCATTGAGAACATTGCTCCTCCACTGAGGGGAAGACCACCCCCTAGAGGCAGAGGCAGAGGTCGTGGCCACATGGGCATGGGAAGAGGGCAGCCCCTGCAGGAGGAAGAAGGGTCAGACTCAGGAGAAAGCAATAGAACCTATGAGGAGATTCCAGAGCACACTGACAAGCATCTCAAGGTAGAAATTCCTGAATTCTCTGGTAGTTTAAACCCTGATGATCTATTAGAATGGATTAGGGATGTTGAGAAGGTATTTGAATACAAGAGTTACTCTGATATTAAGTCTTTTAAAGTTGTTGTGCTAAGATTGAAAGGATATGCATCTCTATGGTTTGATAACTTAAAGCACCAAAGGATTAAGGAGGGTAAGGAACCTCTTAGGTCTTGGTCAAAACTGAAAAAGAAGATGCTAAACAAATTTGTCACTAAAGACTTCACCCAAGATCTGTTCATTAAACTATCCAAACTGAAACAAGAAGAGAGGTCTGTAGAGGCATACCTAAGGGACTTTGAGCAATTGACTCTCCAGTGTGAGGTCAATGAGAAACCTGAGCAAAGGATTGCCAGATTCTTAGAGGGTCTAGATAGGAGCATTGCTGCTAGAGTAAGGATGCAACCTTTGTGGTCCTATGATGATGTTGTCAACCTGGCTTTGAGGGTTGAAAAAATGGGGAAAACCAAACCATCTCTACCTAAGCCTGTTACTAGACCTGCATACAAACCTTACAGTGGTATTAGGATGGGAGAGACCCCTAAGACAACCAGCCAATCAACCACAGACAAAGGAAAGGGAGTTGTGAGCTCT
>JAIUZE010070339.1:0-17828 GCA_022085475.1 Heliosperma pusillum
TTCCATATTACCTGTAAAATTTAAGAACAGCTATTAGCTTCATTATTAATAACATAATGTTTCAAATTGATGAAAATGTATAACCTAGATGGTCTAATCATTCACGAATTGTATGCAGGTATGAAAGTGTTTAATGCACATATATTGTTGTTTCATGCATGTATACGGTCGTTTAATGCACATATGTTGCTTTTTGATGCATAAAAGAGGCTAGATGCCTATTGCCATCATTTACTATTATTTTTGAGCCAAACTATATCGAACAGGATTAACACTAGGGGAGTGGTATCGTAAAATTAGAACGGGAAACGGTTGCACATATATTGCTTTTTTTGTTAGGTTGCTTCTTACTTGGACTTGCATCTTCGCCTTTATCATTAGGCTTCTTACGAGGACTCCTTCGACATTGCACAACTTTTTCGGCTGTAGGACTTTCCTTTTCCATATTATCTGGTAACATTTAAGAACAGTTATTAGCTTCATAATTAATAACATAATGTTACAAATTGATGAAAATGTATAACCTAGGTGGTCTAATCATTCACAAATTGTATGCAAGTCTGAGAATGTTTTATGCACATTTATTGCTTTTTAATGCATGTACACGGTAGTTTAATGCACATATGTTGGTTTTTGATGCATGTAAGAGGCTAGATGCCTATTGCCATCATTTACTATTATTTTTGAGCCAAACTATATCGAACAGGATTAACACTAGGGGAGTGGTATCGTAAAATTAGAACGGGAATCGGTAGTTTAATGCACATATAATGCTTTTTTTGTTAGGTTGATTCTTACTTGGACTTGCATCTTCGCCTTTATCATTAGGCTTCTTACGAGTACTCCTTCGACATTGCACAACTTTTTCGGCTGTAGGAGTTTCCTTTTCCATATTATCTGGTAATATTTAAGAACAGTTATTAGCTTCATAATTAATAACATAATGTTACAAATTGATGAAAATGTATAACCTAGGTGGTCTAATCATTCACAAATTGTATGCAGGTATGAGAATGTTTTATGCACATATATTGCTTTTTCATGCATGTACACGGTAGTTTAATGCACATATGTTGGTTTTTGATGCATGTAAGAGGCTAGACCGCTTTGCGGAAAGGGTTTAGGACGGGAAAGGGTTTAGGGTTGGATTAGGCAGGACCGCTTCGCGGACCCGCCTAATCCAACCCTAAACCCTTTCCCTTATCCTTATTCGAACGGCCGCGAGACCTAAAGACACCCTAGAGGGGGAAGAGTGAACCCTTTTCCGAGGGGACGGGATTAAAACTAGGGGAATGACAACCTTTAAGTAGGACGGGAAAGGGTTTAGGGTTGGATTAGGCAGGACCGTTTCGCGGACCCGCCTAATCCAACCCTAAACCCTTTCCCTTATCCTTATTCGAACGGACGCGAGACCTAAAGACACCCAAGAAGGGGAAGAGTGAACCCTTTTCTGAGGGGACAGGATTAAAACTAGGGGAATGACAACCTTTAAGTAGGACGGGAAAGGGTTTAGGGTTGGATTAGGCAGGACCGCTTCGCGGACCCGCCTAATCCAACCCTAAACCCTTTCCCTTATCCTTATTCGAACGGAGCCGAGACCTAAAGACACCCAAGAAGGGGAAGAGTGAACCCTTTTCCGAGGGGACGGGATTAAAACTAGGGGAATGACAACCTTTAAGTAGGATGGGAAAGGGTTTAGGGTTGGATTAGGCAGGACCGCTTCGCGGACCCGCCTAATCCAACCCTAAACCCTTTCCCTTATCCTTATTCGAACGGACGCGAGACCTAAAGACACCCTACAGGGGGAAGAGTGAACCCTTTTCCGAGGGGACGGGATTAAAACTAGGGGAATGACAACCTTTAAGTAGGACGGGAAAGGGTTTAGGGTTGGATTAGGCAGGACCGCTTCGCGGATCCGCCTAATCCAACCCTAAACCCTTTCCCTTATCCTTATTCGAACGGCCGCGAGACCTAAAGACACCCTAGAGGGGGAAGAGTGAACCCTTTTCCGAGGGGACGGGATTAAAACTAGGGGAATGATAACCTTTAAGTAGGACGTGAAAGGGTTTAGGGTTGGATTAGGCAGCACCGCTTCGCGGACCCGCCTAATCCAACCATAAACCCTTTCCCTTATCCTTATTCGAACGGCCGCGAGACCTAAAGACACCCTAGAGGGGGAAGAGTGAACCCTTTTCCGAGGGGACGGGATTAAAACTAGGGGAATGATAACCTTTAAGTAGGACGGGAAAGGGTTTAGGGTTGGATTAGGCATAACCGCTTCGCGGACCCGCCTTATCCAACCCTAAACCCTTTCCCATATCCTTATTTGAACGGCCGCGAGACCTAAAGACACCCTAGAGGGGGAAGAGTTAACCCTTTTCCGAGGGGACGGGATTAAAACTAGGGGAATGATAACCTTTAAGTAGGGCTGGATTACACTAGCAGCCGCAATGTTACGTAGCATACTTGTACGCGATATCGTGGTTGTACATATTTTATGCATGTACACGATTGTTTAATGTACATATAAAGTAATTCCATGCATATGCAAAAGATAAGATCAGTTGAGACAGCTTACTTGAATTAGATGCCTTGCCTATTAATTCTTCATCATCTTTTGGTTTGGTTGAATAAAAAGAATGCATTGAGACAAGTTTTTTAGCTGGTGGTTTTTTCTTTTGTGCGACATTTTTTTGTCCCATATCTATCTGTCAATGATTTGAGAGATATTTTATGAATGTAAAAACACATATGGCTATACAAATATCATGTAGAAAGTAGGACAGAAATTGAGGCAAAATGATTCTAACATTACTTCAAAGTACAAACCATTACATAAGTCTTAATTATACAAATTACAAACCATTATAATTATACATAATACAAAAGGTTGGCAAAAAGACAACTTTAAAACCGCATCAGACTAAAGCACCAAGCCAAGTACATTACATTTGCAAAATATAAACTTGGGCTATCTAGAGTTTACATAACCTAATCTAAGTTAAACTTCTACGAACTAGTAATTGTCTTGCAACTAGATATGCTGTATGGAATGTCCAGAGTGGCATATCGAGGAGCGCATCATTAATTTCTCGAACATTGACATCAGTAACCTCCCTAATATGTGCTCTTTGCAATGGATTTCGGTATTGGTAAACATGCAATAGAAACCTAGCTGCCATATTCGGTGTCAGGTAACATTTACACCTTTGGAAAATTATTCTAGAACCCCTACGAACTATCCGAACGCCATTAACATGATTAATTCGCAAGTTGGCTCTGTATGCCGCATCAACAAGAGGTGCGTCAACATGAAAAAGGAACAGTTGAGACCATTTTTTACAGACAGCGGCCATGTTTGCCTTGTCAAACTGACTATCAACTTTACTGAAAATTGTTTTCATGATATCTTGATCATCAAGAACACCACTTTGTGCTTGACTACGCCTACAATCGAACTGAACTTCATGACCTTCAAATGTCCAACTAACACTTGCTTTTTTTGCGGTTACATAATTATGAATGAACTGTTGTCTATCTTCATCCTCAAGATTAATTACCCACCCCAAGCAATGATTGTCCATATTAGACCTAGGTTGAAAGGGGCAAAGTTAGAAAACAATATACATAGTTAGATAGGCTCCTAAAAAGCTACATCTTATCTAGAGAGTCATTGATTCCGTAAGTAGGAGTACCATATTGAGGAAGCAAAAAGAAGTAAAGCAACAAAATAAACAAATGGATGTAGAAACAAAGAATTAAGTCGAACGTAGAGGAATCAATTGTATTGAAAATGAATCAGCAATAATAGTCGTATAACACAAAATTAGGGTTAGGATTGCAAACAAAATAATCAGAAATTGATAAAATACTAAATTGAATATAGGAAAACATAATTAAACATACATGCAACAGTTGAAAACAACAAAAAACAAAAGCAACAAAAAACAAAAGAAATCAGAATGAATCGTCAATAATAGCCGTATAACACAAAATTAGGGTTAGGATTGTAAACAAAATAATCAGAAATCGGATGATAATATACTAAATTGAATATAGGAAAACTTGATTAAACATACATGCAACAGTTGAAAACAACAAAAACAAAAGAAATCAGATTTAATAACGCATTTCTAAAGCAGAAATTGAACTAATTTGAAGCACAACAAACGTAAAAATTGAGTAATAGCAAAGAAATAGTAGAAAATAAGGAATTACCTAAACTTAAACGAGAAAACTATTGAAATTAGCGGAGTAATATGCTCAAAATTACAGCAATGGCGGTTGATCGTTGCAGGTAAAAGACATGATGAACTTGAGAAGAAGAAGATGATCGAAGAGAAGAAGAAGAACGAACGAAGAAGAGAAGAAACTTAAATAACAACAATGGCGGATGAAGATACGAAGAAGAAGTTTGAAGAGAAACCGAGAGTGACAGTGAGAATGAGAGTGAGGAGAGAGAGAGAGAGAGGGGAAGTTTATAATAGAAAAATTGATTGTGACGGTTTGAAGGGGGAAGAGTAAAGAGTGAATAAATGTTAGTTTAACTGACTAATCTTGAGCGTCTAATATTATTAGATCTAAGGGCTGTGAGTGGTTCTTACAGTTCTCATTATCATGGAGGTTCTCATGGGATCCCAAATCTATATATATATATATATATATATATATATATAGAATTAGGATCCTGTACGAACTAATAGTTCGGTGCGAACTTACGAACTCCTTCACAAACCTTAGATCAAAGGCTGATATTAAAAGCCTTATCTCATATCCTCTCCCTTAAACCCAATACCCAACCCCTAACCTCGGTAGCCATATATTGTCATCCAACACAACCAGCACACACCGGCCACCAACTACGCCGGAGCTCCGTTTTTACTCGCCGGCGATCACCGAAACTCCGTCATAACTCGCCGGCGATCACCGAAACTCCGTTTATTCTCCATTTTCTTTCTCCTCTGAACCTTGTCAAGTCGTCGGACTGATTCTCGTACCATCACCACACTATGGTGATTATCGGCCAAAATATGTATTATTTGTCTCGGATTTCCGTAAATGTCATCATTGGGTTGGTTTTTTTTGTTTTTTAAATTCTTCTTGAGTTTCATATATCTATGATTTCAATCACTTTTTTCAAACAATTGAGATCTATGGTAGTTGTGAGGCGCGTCGACCAAGCTATCACTAGTGTGAGTCTATGCAGATTTGTTATTGTAGGTAATGTGGTTGATGTTCGACGGAGCTCTGGCCATGGTGGCGAAATTATGGCCTTGTGGTAGTGGTTTGGTGGTAGTCGTGAGAACAACATTGCTTAGAGGATGTGAAATGAGTGTCAAAGAGGGTGAGAGGCTGATGTCGTGGTTGGTGGTGCGTGAAACAGGTTTGGGGTTGGTTATGGAGGGCGGCGTGGTGTTAGTCGTCAAGGGTGTCTGGTTGTGGTGGTGGAAGTAATGGATCAATTGAAAGACGTTGGTTATGCCACAAATATGAATTATGAATCATATTTATTTGCCCAGTATCCAGTCGGTTAACAAAGATACACTCGTTAAATTTGCTAGATACATGCCTCTTACTAGCTAGATACACTTTAAGTTTCTAAAAATAAACCTCCAACTAGCTAGATTATTTTAAGTTGCTAGATACATACCTTTATTTTGTTAGATACACCCTTTTAAAGTGCTAGATACACATCTTAAATTTGGTATACACACTCCTTTAAGTTGCAAATACATACATTTAGTTTGTTAGATACACTCCTTTAAGTTGTTGGATACATCTCTCTAACTCGATAGATACACTCCTTTAAGTTGCTAGATACATACATTTAGCTTGCTAAATACACTTCTTTGAATTGCTAGATACATCTCTCTAATTAGGTAGATACACTCCTTTGAGTTGCTAGATACATCCCTATAACTAGGTAGATACACTCCTTTGAGTTGCTAGATACATCCCTCTAACTAGGTAGATACGCTTCTTTATGTTGTTAGATACATCCCTATAACTAGGTAGATACACTACTTTGATTTGCTATATACATCCCTCTAACTAGGTAGATACGCTTCTTTAGGTTGTTAGATACATCCCTTTAACTAGGTAGCAGATACACTTCTTTAGGTTGTTAGATACATACCTTTAATTTGTAAGATACACTTCTTTAAGTTGCTAGATACATCTATCTAATTTGATAGATAAAATTCTTTAAGTTGCTAGATACATCCTTCTAAGTCGATAGATACACTCCTTTAGTCTTTTACGTAGCTAGATACATACATTTAGCTTGCTAGATATATTCTTTTAAGTTGCTAGATACATCTCTTTAGCTCAATAAATACACTCCATTAAGTTGCCAGATACATACCTTTAACTTGATAAATACACTATTTTAAATTGTTAGATACATTACTCTAACTAGTCAGATACACATCTTTAAGTTATTTAACTATTTTTCGTTCAAAAACTAAAATAATTATATAAAATAATGAGTACATTTTGTAATTTTAATCAATGTAAACTACAACTTTGAAAATAGAGGATGGTAGCCCAGTACTCTCTAGTTATTGGTAAGAGACTAAGAGTTGGTGTATAGTCTAATTTACCATTGTATTTTAATGATGCCTTTTGCATTATTTATAAGAAAAAAAACAAACAATAGTTCTATGAAGGAGTAGTAGTCAATTCTGTACCAAGCAACAACATGTCACCACAAGAGCATTCTAGTTTTCATATAATATATTTAGTCTGTTGATAGTATCTTTGTCAGTGGGGAGATTGCGTGAGCCGTGAGGATGAAACTCCGGTGAAAAGAAGGGGCAACATTCGGAATCACAACCACCCACAAACATCACATCATCGTCACCTATTTCCTCTCGCCGCCACCCTTATCGTCACCAACCAACCCAAGACCCCATTACCACCGACACTTTAATTTACAGTCGATTAGCTAGTAGCACTAGTACAAAAATGACTTTTGGCTACGGTTAAAAAAGTCTTTTGGCTACGGTTCCTCGACCGTAGTAAATCGAGGTGTTGCCTTAGATGAAGTACTTACGGCTACGGTTAGGAACCGTAGCCTAAAGTGACTTTTGGCTACGGTTATTAAATTTAAACCGTAGCCATAAGCTGATAAAAGGCTACGGTTCTCTTTTAACAACCATAGCCGTTTCTCAATTAATTTTTTAAAAAAAAAATATTTCCATTACTATATTTTTTTTGGTAAATGTAGTTTTTGTTATTAATATAATAATTCTTTACAAAACCAATGTGAAACATATACAAGTAGCTGTCATTACAAATTACTATTAATACTAAAGCTAAACAAAACAAAAAAAATGTATTCTAGTCAGATGCATTAGCAGAAGCTACAAATATTGTCCATGATCCACAAAGCATCACTAGACTTCATTTTACACATCAATAAATTCTTAGGCAACAGCAACAACCTACACCTATCAGCAGTAGTCAACAGACGATGTGCAGCAGCTGGATGAGGCAGCAGACAACAGCTATACGCAGAGAACAAGCAGCGCCAATCAAGCCAACAACAGCCACGAGAAACAATAACACTGCTAGCACCAGCCGTGTACACAATGACAATAAGAAGTTAACTACCACCAGCACAGAAACTAAAAAAACTGCGACAACAAAATACAAACATCACCACCAATAAGAAAAACATGTAAGTACTACCGTTTGAAGCTTGTTCATCACCTTTCTCACATCACATGAAAGTATGAAACTTATATACAATGACCTCACACTTTTTATTAATATAAAAGAAACATGGCAAGAAAGAATAAGGAAAAAAACCAGTAAGGAGAGAAGAGAAGAATGTGGCTTCACACCTTTTATCAACAAAAAATCTTCTATGTTGCAACTCTTATATTGGCTGAAATTACTTTGCTAAGAAATATGAATACCTTTCTTCTCCAACTCAAGAGCTCAACTCTTCTAAACTACTTAATTCCAAATTATAAAATATGTGACGGGAAAGTGTTAGAATAAAAATCAAACATTGTTCATTACACTTGCAACATAAAAATATGCAGATAACGAAAATATATGGACCCATCTTGTAACAGGCTATAACCCAAACCATGTTACCTCAGCATAAAGTTACTATTAGATTATAAGATGCTATAAAATTGATTATACGAGAACATATAGGCTCATTACTGAAAACTCTCTTAAGGCTGGTACCATGAGATCCAAAATAAGCTTAAAAGAATTCCTTGATACATGTTTTAACCGTATTATATCAAGGAAAGGAAGCCTAAAGATAGAGGGAGAGTGTCAAAACGTATTTGGGGAAAACATTTCCCCAGAAGGGACGTTGTTTGGCGTTCCACATGCGGTGTGAAGTTGACACTTATTTCAAAAAAATGAGAGAACATTCAAGAAAATTTAAATATATTATAACTCCAAGAAATAAATATTACTATGTAGTTGAAAACGTACACAAACAATCAAAGTACAATCACCACAACTGCAGTTGATAACAACTCCATATAACCTGAATACAAATATCGCTAATACACATACTTAGCATCTCACAATTGCTTAACTTCCCTTCCATCTTTAAAATCAAATGAGTCCTTTAAATTCACCTAAAGTTTAGTTCCCTTCCTCAATCAATAAGTATTCTGATCAAATTATGTTTGAAGGAGGCTTAATCTTTAAAATCAATCAATAAGTATCCAAACAACTTTTAAAGCATCAGAAAATTCACAATATCACCTATCACGTACTCTAATTGAAGGAGGCTTAATCTCAATTTGAAAGGTTGACAGCATTAAAAAATCATTCAGCCAACAATCATTGAACAATATTACATACAAAGTTGAAGACACCCTAAAATAGAAATGGTAAACAAATGACCGGGACAGAGAGAGTAGAAAACCAAGTTTTGAGGCTGAAGATTACATTTCAGACACCCAAGAAAGAAAGAGATACGAAATGTAAGAGATTAGAAATGACCTTCTCAAACCTATGCAACAAATAGGTCTGAAATTGACGTACACCTCTGCCACTTGAGGTTGGATAAGTCTTATGAGCCTTCTCAAATGCCTGGTTGAAAGAATATCATTAAAAAAAGGTAGTTAGGAGGGAGGTTTAATGGATTGTATAATGCAATCAAAGTTATTATAGAGTAAGAGTAGATATGATACATAGATAAGCAACCCTCTCGACTTCATTAGCAACACGAAGAATAGGAGCAATAACAGCAAGGTAAGACAGTACGAGCTCACTGTCGACGGGAACAGTATCTCCCATAGCAAAATAAGAGTATGCATCAAATGTGAGGCCAAAACGTAAAGCTATTTAAAAATTGTACCTGAAAACCCCAAATCGCAACAATCGGTTCAGAAATAGCCATTCCAATTTCCTAAGTCCTTCGAATTTCGCTATTAAATCGCAAGAAATTGACAAATCAAGAGAAAGGAGGAGAAAGAGATCGAGGTACCTGACGGCGCCCTACGTTTACACTCCCATCGTATTGGTCAGTTCCACATCGTTAAAACCCTAGAAAACTTGAACCATGATATACTTGTATGGTGATAATATGGTGACGAATGTTGTAAAATACTAGAAAAATGAGAAATTGTGGGAAATTAGGGATTCCAGGTAGAAATGAAGGGTTTAAGGAGGACTTTTGTGTGAGATTGATTAATAAATGTCAAGGTGAGAAACAAAAATGGGGGAAATGGAAAGACGGAGTGCGCGTTATATTAGTGCTGTATTTATTAGGAATATATATGTATGAACCTTAGGCGTCGATTCTACAATAACCGTAGCCTTTCCTTCACATTAGACTTCGGTTTTAAATATTAACCGTAGCCTTTTTCATTGTCCCAATATTATGGCTTCGGCTGTTTATCAACAACCGTAGCCTTTTATAATAGGCTACGGTTAATAACAAGAACCGAAGCCTTTTCTTCCAGCCTAATGTAGTTTTTCTACTAGTGTAGATCCAGAATCAATAATAAGTTTAAAGTAACTAACTCGTCTGAGAAAGAAGATGCGCCGGAAAGTCGGAAATGAACGGTGAGAGTTTGATTAAGTGAGTTGCCGGAGAAGTGAAGTGGTGCTGCAACAATGGCGGTTAAAGATAAACATGATGGTGGTCGCGCACAATCTGTCGCCGGAGCGATAACGCTTTGGAATGCGGAAAAAGCAAGGTTGTTGGCAAAGCGATAACTCGCGCCGGAGCATCTCCGGTACAGCCGGCATCGGAGCACTGGCGTGGTAGTCGGTGAAGTTTGAGGGAAAGTTGATAAGGAGAGGACAGTTGATGGTTAGGGAAAAAGGGAAGTACAAAAATGTCAGTGGAGTCTAAAGTTGGTCTTATTTGTAAGTTGTAAGGTAGTTCGTAAGTTCGCATTGAACTTCAGTTCGCACGGGAACCCGCCCCTATATATATATATATATATATATATATATATATATATAGAATTGGGTTCTTGTGAGTTTAGTTTCTTATGGTGAGTTGGTACTCATAAATATGGACCATTAGATGAAGTGAAATCAGCGGCTGGCTTTAATTGACTAAACAAATAAAAGCCCCACAAATACACTCTCTTTCTTCTCTCAAATCTCCCTAATTCCCTGAATGAAAAAAAGACAAAAATTAAATCTAACACCATCAGTCACCCTACATAATCTGTCCGATCAAGAAGCTGCGTAATAATCACCGTCAGAGCTCCGAGAACTGCTACGCCGGTGTGCCACACAACATCGTCTTCGACATCAGTTATTTCCCTTTCGCTCGCTTCTTTCTCCATCACGACAGTCTCCATTGGAGTAATTTCAATCGACAATCACTTTTCTGAATCAAAATCGTTCGAGTATGTATTTTGTCGGAATAATTTTTAAAGTCTTGCTTTATATTTTGTAGTTTTGTGATTTCAATCTCAGTTTTGCAAGGATCCACCCGACGACGACAGATGAAGCAGACGAGTTATATTCCGACGAAGTTGGTGTTACAGAGACGGTAATGAGGGTGATTTTTTGCTGGCTTTATTGTTGTAATGAATTTATGATGATGATCTTGTTGTTGATTTAATGGTGGCGATGATCATGTTTTTGTTGAGTTTAAGTAATGACCGGTATGAAATACTCCGTATGAGATAATTTATATATGATCGGTCATTTGTTAGTGTCAGCACCTATTGTTACCGTGAAGGTACACCACAGAATATACACTCGTACAAATTCAACTGCTGGTTTTTTATTTATTTCTATGAAATGATACTCCGTATATTATTCCATGTTCCTTCCGCCTAATATTTTCTTTGTTTCCAGCGATGTTTTAATTAAACAAATAGGCTCAGAAGTGCTTCGGCGTTACATAATACGCATTTACTTTAAATTCCGTGTTTACAATCAAAATTAGATCGAATTCAAGCAAGGAATAGTTCGGTGAATTTTGACGTTAATTATTTTTCAATGATGACTTGCTACAGGCTCAAGTTTGATGTGTAACGGTGATGACAGGTTGACTGAGGAGCAGCATTGATGGTGGTGCGAACTTTGACCAGAAAGCTGGTGCGTCTCGTTGAGTGAGCCTTGCCAAGGAGCGGCGAGATGCTTAACGTTGTAGATGTCTTTGCATTAGAGCGTAGAATTCATTTACAGTATTTGATAAAAGTATAGTGGTGGAAGCTCCCCCCATACTTGTGCTCTTTATGTAGTCTGAGTAATACATTGATATCTAGAAGTGCTTGATGGTTGTTGTAACTTGATTAAAGATTCGTCAAAGTTTTTTAGCGAGTAATGAATGGAAAGATATCAATACAAGTGTTGTTTTGACGGTTCTATCTGTGGTAAATTTCAACACTCTTTAGACTTGTAAAATCTGTTATTTAGTAAAACAACAATAACATCAGAGTAACACAAGAGTAACACATGAATAACATAACAATAACATCAGAGTAACACGTGAATAACACAACAATAATATCAGAGTAACACAAGAGTAACACGTGAATAACACAACAATAACAACAGAGTAACACGTCAATAACACAACAATAACATCAGAGTAACACAAGAGTAACACGTAAATAACACAACAATAACATCAGAGTAACACGCGAATAGCACAACAATAATATCAGAGTAACACGAGTAACACGTGAATAACACAACAATAACATCAGAGTAACACGTGAATAACACAACAATAACATCAGAGTAACACGTGAATAACACAACAATAACACCAGAGTAACACGTGAATAACACAACAATAACACGTGAATAACACAACAATAACATCAGAGTAACACGTGAATAACACAACAATAACGTTACTACAGTGTTATTGTGGTGTTACTGAAGTGTTACTGTGATGTTATTGCAGTGTTATTGTGGTGGTACTCTAACGTTACTGCAGTGTTATTGTGATGTTACTGCGGTGTTATTGTGGTGTTACTACAGTGTTACTACAGTGTTATTGTGGTGTTACTGAAGTGTTACTGTGATGTTATTGCAGTGTTATCGTGTTGTTACTCCTGTGTTACTCTGTTGTTATTCTTATGTTATCGTGTTGTTATTCTGGTGTTATTGTTGCGTATCTTGCATAACTCATATGTGTATTGCCAAACTAATTTCTTAAAGCTCCTAAATAATTTTCGATGGTCATGGGAATTTAAAGAGGTAACGTCTGTAGAATCTTACCATCACAAAGGCCAGAATTGTCAACTTCTATTTATTTTTTTGGTACATTATTACTTAAAATACAAAGTTCCTACTAATTCCTTCATCAGTTATGACTCCCCTGCCTATTCCGAGCACTCTTAATCGTTCGGCTTTCCTGCTACCAATCAAGCCCATCTCAAAACCAACTTCCAACCATTTCGCTGCTCCATCACGACGCACCAAGCATCGTCGAGTTGCCGAAACCCAAAAGCTACTTCTTTGCTCCCCGTGAAATTTCAACTCAATACAAAGTTCAGGCCCATTAACAACCGTGAAGAATCATCGTATGCCTTTGTCCCTCCGTTGAATTCAGGCCAACTCGCCTTGTTCTCCTTTCTTCACCACCGTGCTCATCCGACTCGAGTCCACCCTCAACTCCGCTCCAACATGATAATCATCAATTCCTCTCTCGTTTGCTTCGCTCTCCAGTCACCGTGGGCTCGTCTCGGTCTGCACAATAGCAGCAGCACCGTCGCTCTCCTTCGTTCACCTACACCATGCTTGCACTAAAATTAAACAATTTATCTTCAACTTTTATCTTGCATTTTATGATCTTGCGTAAAATGAACCATAAAATTGGGGTTCTTTTGTTATTATAATCGTGTTCTTCCCCAAAAAATTCACTTGAGTCACTAATTAATGGTGTTAGTCTGTTTTAGAGGATGAAGACTGATTAATGAGTTTTTCATGGGCTGATTAAGGACAGAGAACTCGTGTTTCACAGCTGGGCTTTCTTTCCTTGTTTTTTTAAGCCAATCACAGCCATCCATTTCCCCCTATTTAGTGGATGAGATTTGTGAGTACCAACTCACCGTAAGAACTAAACTCACGAGATCCCGCCTATATATATATATATATATATATATATATATATATATATATAGAGAGAGAGAGAGATTTGTTATGAAAAAGTTTTTCATAGAGAAAGTTTTGCAAGAATATCTCATGAGAAATTGGAAAATGAACTCATATTGACCATACTTAGAGAATTATTCTTACAAAACATATTCTAATTAGCATCTTAACATGTGCTCTTTGGGTACACGTTAGAAAACCCTTAATAAATCACGTATATATATGAAGAAAAATACGGTTAATCTAATCAAAATTGCTAAACCCCGCCCCCTTATTACTCATCCCGCCCCCTATTTTCATTTCTTTTTCCATTTTTGCCCTTCTCTCTAAAAAATCTCTCTTAAATTTTTTTTTTCATTTGTTTCGAAAATGAGTGACGGTAATGATTTTTACGAGTATCTTTTTACGTCGTCGTACAATAATTATGATACCGAACCTCGATTTGCAAACGAGTGGAATGCGCAACAACATTATCGTTATAGCGATGAATACACTAATTATGCTTACGGCGAGGATAGTGGGTTTGATGAAGGGGACGATAATACGGGTCACGAAAATGACGAGGAGGAAGGAGTTAACACGGAAACCACTGAAACCACGGAAAACGAGGCCGGAAATGCGACGGTAAAATTCGATTTACGAAATTTTTTTTTTTTTTTAAGTCGACTTATGATATATCGTGCCAGATTCGCGTAACTAGCATGGCCAAAACGTGTGAAATACACGAATAAGCCATGGCCCATTCGTGCAGATCACACGTTTTGGCCCAGGCCAATTCGTGCAGATCACACGTTTTGGCCCAGGCCCAGACGTGTGATCCACACGAATGGACCCAGGCCAAAACGTGTGATCTGCACGAATTGGCCCAGGCTGATTCGTGTATTTCACACGTTTTGGCCGAGGCCCATTCGTGCAATTAGGTTTTTTTTTTTTTTTTTTTTTTTTTTAAAATTGTTAGTCGTATTTTTTTTTTAAAAAAACAAAATGTATTTAATATATATAATTTTTAATGGAATAAATTAGGAAATTAAAGAAGGACCGACGGGGGATGGTGTGAATTACGGCGATTCTTTTATCTTCGAAAATCCATTTACAACGTTTGAGGAAGCATTTGATAAATGTAATGATGTTGCTTACGAATTGGGGTTTCATTTGTTAAAACACACGTATCACATGGAAAAGCGTCCCCCGTTCAAATTGATCACATGTGATCGGTATGGACCTTATAAAAGCAATGCCAAGAATCCGGAGAAACCGTTAAGGAAATCAGCTACAAAAAAAAATATGTGTCGATTTGCATTGAAAGTGGTTAAAAGAGGTTTGGCAATGTGGGTAGTGGTTCCAAAATGTGGGTTTCACAATCACTCTTTTGGAGAGTTCCTTGAAGGTCATAGACGTAGAGCACAATTTAATGATGAACAAAAGGAATTTATTAAGCAACAGCGTAAGTCTCATGTCAAACCGGGGATGGTTAGAAATGCTTTCACACGTTTGTTTCCTGATCAACCGGCACCGCGCTTGAAACAAATATACAATGAAAATGCCAGACTTAGTGCAAAAGATAGAGCCGGGAGGAATAGTGTGCAATATATGTTGCACTTGGCCACCGAAGCTGGATATATCCGTGATTTCATGGTAAATGAGGAAACAAGAGCTCTTGAACGTGTTTGGTTTGTTCACCCCGAGGCAGCCCAAATGTTTAAAGCATGGTCAAATGTGATTTTGATAGACTCTACGTATAAAACCAACAAATATGGGCTTATTTTGGTCCAATGTGTTGGTGTCACTCCCGTTGGCAAAAGTTTTTTAATAGGGTATGCATTGATAATGAGAGAATCCACCGATGGTTATACTTGGGTTTTGAGGAGGCTGAAATCTTTGTTGGAACCTTGTGTGAAACCGACGGTCATTGTCACTGATCACGAAGGCGGTCTACTTGCAGCACTTCCCCATGTATTTCCAACAACTCCACATTCCTTGTGTTTGTGGCATATTTACAATGCAGTTGAGACGAAAGCTACAAACTTGCGAAAAGATGGAACTTTTGGAAAACGTATAGCACATGGTGTTTGGAAGAAAGTGGTTGAAGCAAAAACGTTTGATGATTGTAAAAGGGAGTTTGGCGAGTTAAGGAGAAAGTATGCTTATCAACCCGGACTTATCACTTATCTTGAAACTCAATGGTGGGTTTAAATTCATATGTTTGCCAAATGTTTCACTAATTTGGTGATTCATTTTGGTAACACATCTACATCTAGAGTTGAGTCCGCTCATGCGCAATTGAAGATGTGGTTAGGATCAGCTGAGCTTACCTTGGACAATTTGTGGAGACGGGCTGATGTTATGATGCATGGTCAACACATTGAGATTCGAAGGACATTGGAAGATTCTATTAGCAAGACCCTTGTCTCTAATTTGTTTCAACGACAGCTGTTTTCAATGTTGAGCGGAAGAGTATCAGCGACAGCTATTACGGAAATGGAAACGGAGTTTATTCGCGGTACTAATTTAGGTGATGATATGGAGGGAGTATGTGGATGTACTTTATGGAGCACCCATAGATTGTTGTGTGCTTGTATGCTACATAATTTGTGGGTTCAGAACAAAAGAATCCACCCAGAAGATGTGCATGAATTTTGGTCAAGGTTGGCTTACACGAAATCCAGTCATCGTCGTTGTGACCGTAATGAAGTAATGGAGGAACTCTTCAATAAAGTTCGAACATCCCACCAATCAGTCCAAAGAGATGTTATTGAGACGCTATTCAGTAAGTTGTTTCCCGAGAACGAGGTTGTTGAAACCCCGGAAATTGTAGATATACCTCGTGGCCGTCCAAGGAAGTCCAATACTCGTAATCAATCAGGTGTGGAGCATGCCAGACGTAGGTACAAGAGTACGTCAACGTCAACAAGTAACGATAATGGAGGTACATTCTAGTTTTACAATTAATTTATTTAGTTAATTTTCTGTTATTATTTTCTTTAGTTAATTTTCTGTTATTATTAGCTTTAGTTAATTTTCTGTTATTATTTTCCTTTAAGTTAATGTTGTAAATAATTCAATGTAGGTGAAGGTCCTCCTCTTGAGATAAATTATAATCTTGTCAGTGACATCGAGGCTTTTGGATATAAGGACTTTGTACCGGTGTCGAACCAACATGGGTTTCTAGATGCTTTTGACCCTAGAGGCGATGGTCATTGTGGATTTCGAGTTGTCTCACATGCAAGAACAGGGGATGAGAAAAACTATCTACAAATGCGACGACTACTATTGCTAGAGTTGAAAAACCAAGTTTATGCGATCATTTACTATGGTGAACGTGACCAAGCTTGTAGACGAATCAAATGGGCTACATATGCACCGTGTCAAAAGCCTAATTGGATGGAAGGCTTGGATTTATTTGGTTTTGCAACGGCTTTCAATTGGACAGTATGTTGCTTGAATATGTCATATATCAATGGTGTACATTCATGGTTTGGGTGTTCCACGTACTTAGCTCTACGGTCTACACCAGGTGCTCGAGCTCCGTATGGTATTTTGTGGATACTTCATACAGGTGATCATTGGGTTCGTGTACGCATGAATGACGAATGTACTATGCCTCCTATACACAATTTATGGAAGCGTAATCGTTCTCTCGACATTGAGTATTATGAATTTATTTATAAGGACAGACTTGATTTCTGGTGGGATTATGTAAATAGGGGACTTTTGCGGGATCCTAGAATTAGTTAGTTTTGTATTTGGTTTGTAATTTATCAATTTATTTATCAAGAATTTGTTTTCATTTTTTGATCTTTCGTTTTTATTGACAAATTCAAACGTCCAAGTCCAACAAAGTCTTAAAATAAACCAACAAACAAAGTTTTAAAAAAAATCCAACAAACAAAGTAAAAAAAAAACAACACACAAAGTCTCAAAACAATCCCAACAAACAAATTCTAAAAACAGTCCAACAAACAACAAAAAAAACGTCAATTCCCGCCTTCGGTACCACCAATCACGCCATCGGTACCACCATTCCCTCCATCGGTGCTACCACTGGCTCTCGCTCCATCGATGCGACCACTGATTCTGGGAGTATCGGTGCGGCCACGTGAGCCTCTCCCTCTATCGGTGCGACCACGTGAGCTTCTCCCCCTATTAACAGCTGGGGGTCTACCGGCGTATGCTCGTATTTCTGGAAGCGAGGTCCTCATAAACTGCCTAAATTCTCCGGTCATTTCAGGGTCATCAACATCATCAAAATGTGAGAAGCGGTGAATAAGCGA
>JAIUZE010070340.1:0-30507 GCA_022085475.1 Heliosperma pusillum
AAACACCGACTAACCTTTTAGTCATTTAATAAAGCATCAATATGATTATTTTCTCAAATAATCACATCTCTCAATCACATCCTTTAGGTGTGACTTTTAGGGACCAGTTGATCACCGCCATCTGTATGACGATAACGTCAAACTTATCTAGCCAGCCAACCGTTATCGATAAACGTTAATCAACTGATTACAATACAAAGTATACCCTGTGAACCTACAGAGATTTATTTATGTTATTGCACTAACTGTGGAGGACACTGGCTCCAACAATCTCCCACTTGTCCGTACAAGTGTATGTGCGATAACCGATTCTCATAGCCATAATAAATTTCTCCCACTCAATGTAAACCAATTTGCAGTCCGGATGCCAAAGTCGTATTTACAAGTGATCAGTATCAAGAGTGGTTTCCTCCCCGACTAGAGAGTAACTTAACTGATAAACGAATCTTTATTCGAGCATGGCCATGCATTTCAGTTACAGCTCCTCGAGTGGCCCTGAGAAATAATATAACCTGATAAAGGTTGGATATTTTTTTCAACTTGAATCTTGCAGATACAAGCGCAGTATGAAATCACCCAGTAAAAATCTACTTAGCCTCCTGTTACGGTCGACCATGAGAAAGAAACCAAAGTCACCCAAAAACTGCTTTAATCTCAAGAGACAGTCGATAGTCAAAAGAATCGACTCTAGGAACACTATGGACGTCCTATCCACGACCTGCCACCTAATGTTCAGAAACATTTAGGACTCCATAACGTTGTCACAAAATTGTCCTGCGAGGTATCATTATAACTCGCATATGTGATCGACCAGTCAACTGTTTGACTTATGGCTCGTTGAACCCATCATCAATCGACTTCACAGAATAATTGCCAGATTTATCAGCTCATGTAGGCGATTACGGACCAAAACAAATATAATGTAATTCAGTTCACTTTGTGGTGTTCAATGTTGTCAGTACAACCCACATGAAAAACAAAATATAAAACAATACGATGATTTCATAGATAGTTTTATGAAAAAGATACAGGTGTCTAATCCATATAAAACAACTAATACAACTCAGGAACACGTTTGATTCCCATGGAAATAACGTGCCCTTCATGCTTATCATATCGCAATGGTTTAGTGAGAGGATCTGCGACGTTATCATCCGTAGCAATCTTGTCTATCACTATCTCCCTGTGCTCCACGTAATCTCGGATCATGTGAGCCTTCCGTTGTACATGCCTAGACTTGTTGCTGGACTTAGGCTACTTAGCCTGGAAGATGGCACCACTATTATCACAATAGATGGTGATCGGGTCATCCGAACTAGGAACTACAGTTAGTCCCTGTATAATTTGACGCATCCATATAGCTTCCTTCCGCAGCCTCTGAAGCTAGCATAGTACTCGGACTCAGTCGTAGAATCTGCTATAACAGTTTGTTTGGCGCTTTTCCAGCTGACCGCAGCGCCATTAAGAGTAAAAACGAATCCAGACTGAGATTTCGAGTCATCTCGATCCGTTTGGAAGCTAGCATCTGCGTAACCGATTGCGCATAGATCAGTGTCGCCTCCATAAGTCAATACCCAATCCTTAGTCCTCAGTAGGTACTTAAGCATATTCTTAACATCCATCCAGTGTGTTTCACCTGGATTGCCTTGGTATCGACTTGTCATACTCAATGCATATGCCACGTCTGGACGTGTGCATATCATGGCATACATGATCGATCCTATAGCTGATGCATAAGGAATCCGACTCATGCGCTCGACCTCTTCCGATGTCTTTGGTGCCTAAGCTTTACTCAAATGCATCCCAGAGACCATTGGAAGGTTCCCCTTCTTGGAGTTGGTCATGCCGAACCTCTCAAGAATCTTATCTATATAAGACTCCTGACTGAGGGATAACATCCGTCGTGATCTATCTCTGTAGATACGGATCCCCAAAATTCTTTGTGCTTCACCCAGATCTTTCATCTGGAAATGGGTCTTTAACCAAACTTTTACCGAAGTTAAGAGAGCTATGTCATTCCCAATCAAGAGTATGTCATCAACATACAATATTAGGAAGACAATCTTGCTCCCACTCGACTTGATATATAAGCATGGTTCCTCAACCGATCGAGTAAATCCATTCTCTTTTATCACCTGGTCAAAACGATGATTCCAACTCCGAGAGGCCTGCTTAAGTCCATAGATGGAACGCTTAAGCTTGCAAACCTTCTTAGGATGTTTAGGATCAATGAAACCTTCGGGTTGTACCATGTACAACTCCTCCTCCAAATAACCGTTTAAGAAGGCGGTTTTCACGTCCATTTGCCGAATTTCATAGTCATGAAAGGCGGCAATCGCTAAGATTATCCGAATGGAACGCAGCATGACTACGGGTGCAAAGATTTCATCATAATGCAATCCGTGCACTTGAGTGAACCCCTTTGCCACTAGTCGTGCCTTGTATGTATCTGGTTGTCCTTCTACAGAATGCTTTATTTTATAAAGCCATTTGCAATGAAGAGGCCGAACCTTATCAGGTAAGTCAACCAGATCCCATACGTTATTCTCATACATAGAGTCCATCACGGATTGCATGGCTTCAAGCCATAGCTTAGAGTCGGGAACAGGTCATGCAACAGGCTTGATAGGTAGCGGGTTCGTTACTTCTAGAGTAAAAAACGTCATATCTCCCATTATCAGCGGACCATACCAAGTATCTGTATGGAGCATGGAGACTATACCCGACCTTCTAGGTTCCTCAGGAATATTTACCGCAGCCGATGATGAGGGAACAGTTTCCTCCATTGGTAGCTCGGTTGTTGGTTCTGGAATCTCCGACAGATCGAAGGTTCCATTACTTGTCCTATTCTCGAGAAATTCTTTCTCTAAGAACGTCGCACTAGCAGCAACAAAAACTCGATGTTCGGTAGGCGAGTAAAAGTAATGACCAAACATCCCTTTTGGATAACCAATAAAGTATGTCTTGACCGATCGTGGGCCGAGCTTATCGTCAGGTCTCCACTTGACATAAGCCTCGCAGCCCCAAACCCGAATAAAGGACAAGTTAGGGACTGTTCCCTTCCATAATTCATATGGACTCTTGTCTACAGCTTTAGACGGATTTCGGTTAAGTATTAGAGTAGCTGACAATCGAGAATATCCCCATAATTGAGTCAGGGTTTACAACAGGTGTGGACTCATCATGGTCGACACCATATCAAGCAATGTTCGATTTTTTTCGGACACCCACCAGTTCAATTGTGGTGTTCAGGTGAGTTAACTGTAGTACTACACCACAGTCTGTAAGGTGTTGATCAAAACTCATTCGAAAGATATTCGCCACACGAGCTGAAACGTAGTGCTTTAATCTTCTATCCAGCTGGTTTTCAACCTTATTCTGAATTCCGTTTGGAACGTGTCAAAAAAGACTCCTTTTATGCTTAAGTAAGTAGACATAACCATATCTACTCAAATCGTACGTTCAAAGTGATAAAATACTATAGCCATCTTAGGCGTTGATTGACATAGGTCCACACACATCAGTATGTATGAGTCCTAATAGGTCAGCCAGACGTGCATTCAAACACGTTTGACGAAATGAGAGTCATTTTGCCTATGAACATGATTCACACGTGCCAAAAGATTCATAGTCAAATGGGGAGATAGTCCCATTATCAATGAGCTTTTTCACGCGTTTTTCATTTATGTGTCCCATACGGCAAGGCCATAGATAGGTTTGATCTTTGTCACCAACCTTTGCTTTCTTATTACTCACATGCATTATATCTGTGGTTTGATCTAAAACATATATTCCATTCATGGAAACAGCTTTACCATAAATCATATCGTTTAAAGAGAAAATACAGCTATTATCCTTTATTAAAAACGAAAAACCGTCCTTATCAAGTACGAAAACAGAAATAATGTTTTTCGACAAACTGGGAACATAGTAACAATTATTCAGCAATAACTCAAAACCACTAGGGAGTTGGATTACATATGTTCCCACTGAAACGGCAGCAACTCTAGCTCCATTCCCCACTCGCAGGTCCACATCACCCTTTGCGAGAGTTGTGATGCTTCTTAGGCCCTGCAAATGATTACACAGATGAGAACCACAACCAGTATCTAGTACCCAAGTTCCTAAACTTGCATGGTTAATCTCAATCATATGAATAAAAGAAGATACGTAACCAACAGAGTGCCCGCGGCCTGATTTAACGTCTTCCATAACGGGACAGTTCCGCCTCCAATGCCCAGTCTTGTGACAATGGTGGCACTCCGTGTTTTCTTTGCTCTTTGTCTTTCCTTGTGAGCTACCGCTAGTCTCACCAGGCCCACTCTTGACCTTTCCTGGCTTTTTGAACTTTGGCTTCCCTACAGCTAGGTCAGCTTGAGCCTTGCCCTTACCCTTACCCTTGTTGCCAATCATGAGAATGTCCTGCTTCAAGCTCCCACTCAATTTCAGATCACTCTCGGTCTGTACGAGAAGTGAGTGGAGCTGATGAAGACTTTTCTTCATATCATTCATATAGTAATTTGCCCTGAAAAAGGCAAAACCATCATGAAGTGAATGAAGCACACGATCAATAATGATCTTCTCATCGATTTTACAACCAAGAGCCTCCAGCTTCTCGACATTCTCGATCATAGCAAGAATGTGTGGGCTAACCGCTTGGCCCTTCTGGCGTTTCGCTTCAAAGAAGCGACAGGTATACTCATAGCTAACGATCCTCGGAGCTTTCGAGAACTCGTTAGAGAGAGTGGTGAAAATCTTGTTTGCACCCTGGGCTATGAATCGCCTCTGCAACTTGGATTCCATTGAAAAGATGAGTACGTTCTTTATCGCACCCGCCTCCATTACGAAATCACTATAAGCAAGTGATTCATTTGCTCCTGCATTGGGGCCTGGGTTAGTCGGTAGTGGCTCAGTCAAGTACTTGAGCTTACCGTCAGCAATGGCATCATTCCGTAATGCCGCCTCCCAGTCCGCAAAGTTGGACCCATCATTCTTCAGTCGCGTGGACTGATTCATGTTGTCCATAAAGATCTTTAGCCAGGACTCGCGATCGAGTGTAGCACTTGGCATTGGGTCGTCTGTACGTCCAGCCATTTGTTATTTTAGCAGTTATATCTTTATATAACGGATTCAAGAAACTGTGAATAGAAGAAAAAATTATGATAAGTATCATCGTTTTAAAATTAAGTCTTAATGCAAAAACTGTTTAATGCGATGACTCATGCATTTATACAATTGACCTCCCTCAAGAATTATATAAATGATCCCAAGACTCAATTTCTGTAAATTCTATCTTTTAGAATAGTCCATTATAATCCCGAGATATTACTCGGACTACAATGTTGAGGTAAAATAGGTCAACACTCACTACTTACCCAACGTAGAAGGGGTCATATTATGACTTCCGACGAAGAAGGGGTTCATAGTAGTTTTTCCTATAAAGACTAATCTCAATTTTCATTTTAGAGGAAGATCCCATCATCTTAAATTTAATTCATTTTAAGTGAACAAATTCTAGCATTTCGTGAATGATTTAGACTAAGGTGATGGCCCTATGAACGAGTGACATCTGTATGTCTATGATGAAAATTCAAACTATATGAAACATTTTTCATGCATTTTAGGTGGTTTGGTTTAGGCGGAATATG
Organism: Heliosperma pusillum; assembly: GCA_022085475.1. Lineage (NCBI taxonomy): Eukaryota > Viridiplantae > Streptophyta > Magnoliopsida > Caryophyllales > Caryophyllaceae > Heliosperma > Heliosperma pusillum. The sequence goes on from JAIUZE010070340.1 coordinate 5,649, forward strand.
ATGCAATAATTTAACATGCGAATGAAAAGCAAAAGAACGAAAAATACGTAAACTATTACAACGGTCCTAGTGTGGCCTATCTACCAAAATGAACAGTAAATACAAGTTTGGAATCCATCCTAATGGACCCGAGAAGCTTGACTTTGTCTCATCTTGGTCCATGTAGCGGGAGTGAGCATCCGATCTCCATCTTTAGTCTTCTTAAATTACATTTTCAAAATTACAAAATAAACCTATTTACATTCTAATTCCAAAAACATAATTAAAAGAAATAAAAGGAGATTCGAGATCTCATAAATACATCCAAACCATGTTTCCATCATTACGAAAACATGATTAACTAAGGCCACACTAGGTATTACATTTTTCAACCAATTGCAAAAATACGTAAATAAAAACATTCATTCATTCATTCATTCGACAAAAATAAAATGCATCCACTATATAAATTAATTCTTCAAGACATAATTTTGTAATTATGTAGAGTAATTTATCCAAACCACATTTTATATACGATCAAAATAATCGGGTATCATTATTGTGAACCTTTTCACAATAACAAACATACATTATCTTTATAATGTCAAAAAAAAAACAAATTTTTTTTTCTACTGATAACTGTTCACGTGAACAGTACCAGTCCAAAAATAATTTTTTTTTCTTTCTTTCTCACGGATTAATCAAAAAACCGAAAAGAAAAAAAAATTAAAACCATAAAAAATACCTGCTGCTACGGTAAAGAAAAAACAGAATTTTTTTTTTGTTTTTATTAAACAGCAGCAGCACGGACAGAGGGAAAAAAAAATTCGGTGTTGTCAATATTGCTAGATCGGTACAAAATTCAATATCTAATCGTTATTAAATATTGATTCAAACTAGATTATTCAATTTAACCTTTTAAAATGAACATCTAAATCATGATTAAATCGATTATCCTTATATTCATTTAATCACAATCGCTTTGAACATCATTAAAATTGAATCATTATGCAAAAATTATCAATTTAAAACAATGAGTTCGAAAACAATAGCAACAACAAAATTAAAACAATTCCATCTTATTTTAATTTAATCCTTATCAAATTAAAACAAGTACAAATTTATTATATTGAATTTTAACCTTTTAAAATAACAATATCAATAAATCAACAATGGAAAAACAAGACCTAAAAAAAAACAAATTACACGGGCCAAAAAAATCCAGCCGTAACAGTAAAAAAAAATTTTTTCGGTATAAATTTTTTTTTTAATTCTCAAATTTATATTTCATAAAATGAAAAACATATAATATAATTTTGTAGCCTTAGGCTCTGATACCACTTGTGGGAAATAACTGTTTACATCCCCTTAAAATTTAGGATTATAACAAAATTATAGAATATGAATTGCGAGTCATTAATATGAAAACAATATAAAATTTAGAGAAAGCGAATTTAACCTTTGGTCCTAGCAAACTTCGGCCTAAGAACAGATATCAAAGTAGATATCCTCCTAATCGTCTCACCCAAGATTGATCAAGAAATGCCCTTCTCCTTTGTTAGAAAGATAATTAAAAGTTACTGTTAACTTTAGGTTTTTGTGTTTTTGTGTGATGGAGGCACAAGTGAGTGTAGAAATTAGGTTAGAATTTTTCTCCTTGCTTCTCTCCCTCTCTCACGGCACTCCTAGGTCTTATATGAGGAGATTTAGTCTTCTCAAATAACTACCCATTGACCGGAAAAACCGAGTGTATCTGGACACTTTGTTTCGTTCATTTTAGCTTCCAATATAATGTAATATATTATAATCGTCATTTGTCAAGGACCGACATTATAATACTACATTAATTATAAATATCCGTATATTTATAATTTGCCAATTAATTATAACGGTTTATGTTTAATTAGCTTACATTATATACAACAATTAAATATAACATTTTATATTCAATTTACGAATTACAGTTAATTCGTCTCAGCTAACTATATTTAATCATTATTAAATAATCGTCTCATCATCACATTGACTAACATTTTAGTCAAATACACTGACTAACCTTTTAGTCATATATAAGGGCATCAATATGATCATTTTCTCAAATAATCACATCTCTCAAACACATCCTATAGGTGTGACTTTTAGGGACCAGTTGATCACCGCCATCTGTATGACAATAACGTCAAACTTATCTAGCAAGCCAACCGTTATTGATAAATGTTAATCAACTGATTATTATACAAAGTATACCCTGTGAACCTACAGTGATTTATTTATGTTATTGCACTAACTGTGGAGGACACTGGCTCCAACACAGCCTTGGTTAACCGACCAGCCTGGATAGGAATCCCCAAGTATTTGAAAGGTAAAGAGCCCAATTTGAACCCAGATACTTCAAGGATATCCTGTTTCAAACCATCAGTTACCCAATTAAAAATTACTTCAGATTTAGAGGCATTAACTCTCAAACCAGAAGTAGCAGAGAAAGTTGAAAGAACTCTCAGCAGAAGCATAATTGATTGTGTATCTCCCTTACAAAACATCAAAAGGTCATCAGCAAATAACAAGTGGGACAACTTAATACCTTTACATAGAGGATGAAATCTAAATTACCATTTCTTAGTAGCATAATCCATCACTCTAGTAAGGTATTCTATACAAATACAGAAAAGAAGAGGTGAGATAGGATCACCTTGTCTCAATCCCCTCCTACCCTTAAAGAACCCAAATTGTGCACCATTCAGATTGAGGGAGAAAGAAGTGGAAGAAACACATTTCATAATCATCATACGAATCTTCTCAGGAAAATTAAGGGCCTCCAACATTTGGTCAATAAAACTCCATTCAATAGAGTCATATGCTTTCTGCAGGTCCAGTTTAAACAAACACCTAGGAGAAACCATACCTCTATTATACAACCTCACCAGGTCTTGACAAATAAGAACATTTTCAAGAATACTCCTCCCCTTCACAAAAGCCCCCTGATTCTGGCTTATTATGTCAGGCAATATTAATGCAAGTCTGAACCACAAAATCTTGGAGATTGCCTTGTACAATACATTGCAGCAAGATATAGGCCTAAAGTGAGTCACACTTGTTGGCCTCTCAATTTTAGGAATAAGAGTAATCATTGTAGAATTAATCTGTTCCAATAATTTATCACTCAAGAAGAAATCTTTAACTGATTCACACACCTCATCACCAACTATATCCCATGAATCCCTATAAAACTGACTATTATACCCATCAGGTCCAGGTGATTTCAGCTTGGGGATACTGAAAATACACTATTTAACCTCCTCATTAGTAACTGGACTCATAAGTATATTCCAATGAACCTCTGTACAACAAGGTCCCTTCCTCACTACACTTTTATTCACAGCATCCACTTCTTTATGAGTACCCAGAAGCTCAAGATAGTAATCCAGAAAAGCTCCTTGAATAGATGTACCATCATTGCACATTTTACCATCCTTATCCATAATCTGGAATACCTTGTTCATATTCAATCTTCGTTTTATAACATGGTGAAAGTAAGAGGAATTCAGGTCCCCTTTAATTGACCATTGCAGCTTAGCTTTCTGAGATAAGAAGTTATCCCTTGCTGCACTAAGCTCCTTAAGATCATTAGCACACTCCATTTCCTGCAGCCTTAATTCCTCATCCCCAGGATTATCCACCGATCTAACCTGAATCTTCTCCAAGATAGTACTGGCTATATTTGTGTTATTTTCAATATCAGAAAAACAAGTTTTGTTCAGCCCCTTCAGAACTGGTTTGAGGGCTTTCAATTTTTTAACTATTTGGAACATCTTTGTGCCTGATATATCATTCCTCCACACCTTCTCAACATCATCCTTAAATATAGCAGCAGTCCCCCACATATTAAAGTATTTAAAACTCCTTTTCCCCCTAACTCAGTTTGCCTACTCATAATAGTACATGGGCAGTGATCAAACAGACCTTCAGGGTGAAAATGAGCTGCATAATTCCCAAAATTCTCCATCCAGTCCAGGTTTCCCATAGCTCTATCCAATCTACTATACACTCTGTCCTTTACCTCCTGCTTATTAGACCAAGTAAATAAGGCGCCAGTAGCAATAATATCCTCCATACAACACAACGAGACACACTCCTGGAACTATTCCATTTCAGTTTATGTAGTATTACCCCCCAACCTCTCAATTGGGGATAAAACAGTATTAAAATCCCCTAACCAGAGCCAAGGATCCTTACATTAATCAACCATACACTTAAGGAACTCCCATAACTCCACTCTTTCCTTAACCCCATTAAAAGCATAAATCATAGTTAAATAGAAAGGTTTCCCATCAGGCTTATGCTGAACAAGCATATGAATATATTGAGCACCATAGGAAAGAACCTGAATGTCAAAACAGCCAGGTTTCCAAAATACCCATATTCTCCCCCCTTTATGCCATCCACAATTTGTAGTAATACTCCATCCATCACAAAGTGTAGTTTCTTTCTTAAGTAAGTTTATAGGGTTAATTTTTGTTTCAAGTAACCCAAATAATCCAACTCCTTGATTATGCATGAACCATGATCGGGCCTGTCGCAAGCCCTGGTCAAAGATAATTACCCAGACTAGGCTAATAACAAATTAATGTAATTAGTGAAGTAGGGGTAGATCCTCAGGGAGATGGTGTTTCCTATAGAATGTGAAATGTCTTGCAATTCGGTCTTATCTAACGAGTATCTGGGTTTTGCGTTTTTGATTTCTAAACTAATAAAAAGCATAAATGAAAAGCATAAATGAAAACAAAATAAAAGCAAATCAAAATGAAAACAATAAAGCAGGTGATGAATTAACAATGATAAAAAGGATCTAGGGAAGTAGGTTCATACATGTAGATTAACATATTGATGAAATTGGATTTAGAACATGCAAATAATTCATTGTGAGTTCGTAAGAATGATGTGTTCATTACAATCATAGATCAGATGGTCTAGCAAACTTTTAGACAATTTACTAGGTCTTAATCTACCATGTCATGCTTTGTCTATTCAATTCACGTATTTCTACCTTGGAAAAGAATTCCATTTTAGTCAATGATTTTGATCAGGAATCGTTAACTATTGTTATAGTCCAAACATGCATAGTCACGACGTTTTAAAAGCACAATTTCTTTTATCCAATTATCATCTTTTAATCAACCTACATGGCTACCCTACACCCTAGAAAAACGACTACTCACTCATGGCGATGTTTAAATCTAAGATGATGTTAATAATAAAAACTCGGATAGACATGTTTATTTGGTTTTGACAGTATTTTAAGACTCATTAATTGGCGATAATAACGACGCTAAATTAACAATCTAGGAAAACGAAATGATTACAACGATATTGAAATTGAATCTAAAATAACAATTAAATAAAATAACAATCAAATAAGAAACATAAAGACTTTAAACAAAAGATAAAGTAGGAATACCTAGATGACGATCAATATAAACAACCGTAATAGAAATTCCTTGCATAGAATAATCGATCCACAAATTACAATACTTGAACCACATAAAGGAGATTACAAAGATGGAACTTTTATTGATCTAGGCTAAGGATTTGATGTAGAATGACATAAATAAACTAAGAAACTAAAGACGAAAAAGGAAGAGAAAAATGATCTAAACTAGAGAAGAGAGGCTAGGTTCTTCTCCTCCTAATCTAGGGTTTTTGTAAAGAGAGAAGTGTTTCTAATTGTATGTGAGTTGTTGTTGAGATGTGGTGGCTGAAGCATCCTTTTATAGCAGTAGGGTTTCGTGGGGAAGGGGTCATGCATTGAACATATAGGACAAAATAAAGGAAGTCGAAGCAAAAGCTCGAATCAGCAAGGATCCCCGATCGGGTACACCACTTACCCGATCGGGTATGTAGTGATCTTGGTCCATTGACTTTCGTTTCATCTCCCTTGCATATGACTTGACTTTCATTATCCCCCTTGACCTCTTGAGTCGGGTTTGTTGATAGGGTTTGATGTAAAATGATGATTTCTTCGCCTAACTGATCGATCTTCTGACAACTGCGACATCGTCTTTACTTATTCTTTCTTTTGAATCGGTGAACCTTCTTGAAATGCCTTCGACATGGTCAAGCTTGCTTCTTCAAATCGTCGGGTTCTAGGCAAATGCTCGGGAATATAGAAAAAGGGCGTAGAAACGTCACTTTCCCTACAAAACGGGTTAGAACATAGGAATTCGCCTAGAAGACGATATTAGCTCATAAAATGGCTTAACAAAGCACAAATGATAAACAAAACCGAGCTAAATTGGGGGTTAAAATCATACAATTATTCACTTATCAAACTCCCCCAAGCTATGCTTGTCCTCAAGCAAACATAACAAACAATACCGGGACAAGGGTTGCAAGCATTGGCTACTACACCATCAAGAAACAAATCTCAACGTAAAACTTTGAAAACATAATGAATCATAACCCAAAAACAACGTGGGCAAGAATGATACATAAACATGGCTGGAATTTACATAACGGCGCAGCACAAAGAATTTCACTACAGAATTTCGGCTCTTGTACGATCTTTTTGACAAATGGACTCTTACGGCACACTCGAACACTCATATATGCAAAAGGTGATTTCTTTATGTGTAAATGTTTTTGAGACACTCACCTATCTACGACTTATGAAAATGTGTCCGCAGTCTAATATGGTAAACAATTCAAAACACAAGTCAAAGATTACAATGCACATAGAAAAGAAGCCGGAAAAGAATATGAAGAAGGCTTGGGGAAATGGGTGAAAGGTGGATAAACAGTTATGGTCATGTGAAGGTTAGAATGAGCGAGCAACTGACCAATGATAAATGATTACTCAATCCAAACTTTCGATTAATTCCCAAAAGACGAATAACGAAGCCATAAGGAACAGATTGACACGAAACACAAGAGTGAATTCCTTCTAAACATTGAATTGACATTTTGAAGGGATACTAACAACTTCTTCTTTTATTTCTTTTTCTTTCTTTTTTTTTGATTTTTTTTTCTTTTTCGATTTTTTCAATTTTTTTTTTTTTTTCTGAACATAACATCACTTCTTGAACATTTCGGTTCTTCCAAATTCACTTTGACATAAAAGGACAAAATCTTCTCAAAAGAGCACCCATACACCATAGTCTAGCTACTAGCTCAAAAGGTAGGCATTTTTTATGTGTAACTATTATTTTGTGAAACATTTGTATGAAGGGGCTAATTTTGAGGGGTAATTCAAAGTGAAAAAGGCTTCAAATCTTAGTGAATCATGAATGCAATGCTTATAGAAATGAAATGAGAACCTTATAAGTGAATATTTATATGATTTTAACCCCCAATTTAGCTCGGTTTTGTATGTCATTTGTGCTTTGTTAAGCCATTTTATGAGCTCATATCGTCTTCTAGGCGAATTCCTATGTTCTAAGTTGTTTTGTAGGGAAAGTGACGTTTCTACACCCTTTTTCTATATTCCCGAGCATTTGCCTAGAACCCGACGATTTGAAAAAGCAAGCTTGACCATGTCGAAGGCATTTCAAGAAGGTTCACCGATTCAAAAGAAATACGAATTAAAGACGATGTTGCAGTTGTCGGAAGATCAATCAGTTAGGCGAAGAATTCATCGTTTTACATCAAACCCTGTCAACAAACCCGACTCAAGAGGTCAAAGGAGATAATGGAAGTCAAGTCATATGCAAGGGGAGATGAAACGAGAGTCAAAGCACCAAGATCACAACTTAACCGATCGGGTAAGTGGTGTACCCGATCAGGGATCCCTGCTGATCCGCACTTTTGCTTCGACTTCCTCCTTTTTGTCCTATGTGATCAATGTGCGACCCCTTCCCCACGAAACCCTAATGCTATATAAAGAGCTTCAGCCACCACACTTCAACACATCTCTTCATACTTCACTTCTCTTCTCTTCTTACAATTCTCTTTAGATTAGAAAACCTAGTTTAGGAGAAGAGAGACCTAGCCTCTCTTCTCTCATTTTCTTCTTTTTATCTTTAGTTCTAGTTTATTTCTGTCTTTTCTACATCAAAAATTTAGCTTAGATCAATAAGAATTTCATCTTTGTAATCTACTTTATTTGGTTCAAGTATTGTGATTCATGGAACGACTATTCTAAGCAAGAGATTTCTATTATTGTTATCATTATCGTTGTTGATCGTCATCTAGGTATTCCTATCTTATCTTTTGTTTAATGTCTTTATGTTTTCTATTTGATTGTTATTTTCCATCCATGTTATCTTAGATTCATTTTAGTATCGTTATAATCGTCATTTTATTTCATTAGATTATCAATTTAGCATCGTTATTATCGCCATATAAAGAGTCTTAAACTATTGTCAAAACCAAACAAACATGTCTATCCTAGTTTTTATTATTAATATCATCTTAGATTTAAATATTATCATGAGTGAGTAGTCATCTTTCTATGGTGTAGGGTAGCCATGTTAGATTGATTAAAAGATGATAATTGGATAAAAGAAATTGTGCTTTTAAAACATTGTGTCTATGAATGTTTGGACTATAACGATAGTTGACGATTCCTGATCAAAATCATTGACTAGAGTGGAATTCTTTTCCAAGGTAGAGATACGTGAATTGAATAGACAAAACATGACATGGTAGATTAAGACCTAGTAAATTGCCTAAAAGCCTGCTAGACCATCTGATCTATGATTGTAATGAACACATCATTCTTACGAACTCACAATGAATTATTTGCATGTTACATATCCAATTGCATCAATATGTTAAGCTACATGTGTGAACTCACTTCCCTAGATGCTTTTCATCATTGGTAATTCATCACTTGCTTTATTGTTTTCATTTCCATTTGCTTTCATTTCGTTTTCGTTTATGCGTTTTATTAGTTTAGAAATTAAAATCCCAAAACCCAGATATTCGTTAGATAAGACCCAATTGCGAGACATTTCACATTCTATAGAAAACACCATCTCCCTGAGGATCGACCCCTACTTCCCTAATTACATTAATTTGTTATTAGCCTAGTCTGGGTAATTTATCTTTGTATCGGGCTTGCGACAGGTCCGGTCAAATTTTGGCGCCGTTGCCGGGGAGCACGGTTGATTTTTCTGGGTAATTTATCTTTGTATCGCAATTAGTTTTATCTAGTCTTTAGGAACCCAAATTCCTTTAGACCTCTCTTGATTTTTCATCTTAGCTTTTCAATCTTATGCCCAGATCTTCTAGACTAGGGACCCCTATCTTTTTAGACCCCGATCGAGAAAGGACTCTGCGTAGGAGAAAAAAGCTATTCAACGAAATCTCAAAAGCTTCTGATACTTCAAGTTTAGATCGTATTCGTGAGAAATACTCGGATATTTTATCTAATCTCGAAGGTGAAGAAGATCCATTCTCATCTCCATTCTCAAAAACCAATCAACTTTCAAACAACACTTCATCTTCATCTTCACAAAAGAAAATGGTTCGACTTTCAGACCATTCCAAACCAACTGCAGATACACTTCCAAGGGGTATTGCTACACCCCAAATCACAGCCCAAAACTTTGAAATCAAACCTGCCTTCATCAATCTAATAGAAAGAAGTCAATTTGGTGGCAATGCCACAGAAGATCCCAACCTTCATATTCAAAACTTCTGTGACTATTGCTCCACAATTAGACAAACTGGAGTATCCCAAGAGCAGATTACGGAAATGCTCTTTCCTTTCTCTTTAACAGGAAAGGCAAAACTTTGGATCAATAGCCTTGACCGAGTTGCCTTAGGAATAGCCGACTGGGATGGTCTAGCTCTTGCTTTCTATCAAAAGTACTTCCCACCAGAATGAACCGCACTCTTACGGAGTCAAAGCACTGGATTTCGTCAGAGAGGCGATGAAAGCCTTTATGAGGCATGAGAGAGCTACAAAGAATTACAAAGTGAATGCCCTCATCATGGCCTTGATTCATGGTTCTTAGCTATCACCTTCTACAACGGTTGTTGTGGCGAATCGCGTCGTATCCTCGACTCCGCTAACAATGGTCGTTTCGATCAGATCGATGTAAAAATAGCTAGTGCAACTATCGAGTCAATGGCGATTCATGACTCTCAGTATAGCAACTCACGTGTTATGCCGCTCAAAACCAAGCAGGAAGATTCAAGTAAAGTAGCACTCCTAGAAGCCCAATTAGCCCTTCTGCAGCAACAAGTAGGAAGCTCTTCCCAATCCAAGGAACATGTTAACGTCACTAACCACGTAATGATATGTGAGATATGTGGGGTTGGAGGACACAATTTTCAAGAATGTAGGAGTTCGTTAGAGCAACTCAATGCCTATCAAGCATATAGGCAGGGCAATGCTTTCTCAAACTTCTATAATGAGAACACGAAGAACCATCCTTTTTTGTCCTACAAAAGCACCAACATTCAGAATCCCCACCATCAGATTCAACAACCATTCATACCACATCAACAGAAGCCCTATAATCCACCTGGTTTTCAAAACCAGAGACCTCCATTTCAACCTAACTTCAATCAATCTTACCAACCTCAACACCAACCACCCCAAAATCAAAGCCAACCCAATGACTCAAGCTTGAGCAAGATTGAATCCATGCTTCTCCAAGTTGTTCAAAAACAAGATTCAATGTTTGCTCAAATTCAAAAGAGTGATCAAGCTCAAAATGCTGCCATCAAGATGCTTGAAACTCAAATGGCCCAATTGGCTGCCTCTAACACTCAAAGAAAACAAGGCCAACTCCCACCTCATGGTGAGCAACCGAGGGACACCGCTAATGCTATCACCCTTAGGAGTGGTACCACTTATAAGGAACCTCAGTAACCCAAAGAAACAATAGTTGAGCCTACACCAATAGAGAGCCAAAAAGAATCCCAACCATCCACCGCTAAGGAAGCGGAAAACAAAGAAAAGAAGGATGAACCTGAAAAGGAACCCATCAAAATCCAAGTTCCATTTCCCCAACGTTTGAGGAGAAATCATAAGGAAACCCAGTTCATCAAATACATGGAAGTAGTCAAAAACCTCCAAGTAACGGTTCCCTTCACTGAGTTAATCACCCAAATCCCTTCTTACACAAAATTCATGAAGGATATCTTAACTAAGAAAAGGACTTTAGATGACGTTGAAATCATAGCATTCACAGCTGAGTGCAGTACTTTGTTGCAAAATAAGTCCCCTCCTAAGTTAAAGGATCCTGGTAGTTTCTCTATACCTTGCACAATAGGCACCTACACAATCGATAAAGCTCTATGCAATCTAGGTGCTAGTGTAAGCGTCATGCCCTATTCCATATGCGAAAAGTTGAATATGGGAATTCTCAAATGCACCAGTATAACTCTGCAAATGGCAGACCGTTTTCTAAAACAACCTATGGGAGTTTTAGAAGATGTGCCTGTCAAAGTAGGAAGGTTTTTCATTCCCGTCGATTTCATCGTGCTAGATATGGCTGAAGATTCGCAAATCCCTATTATTTTAGGAAGGCCATTTCTACACACTGCCGGAGCAGTAATCGATGTTAAGAATGGAAAATTGACATTAGAAGTAGGTGATGATAAAGTCACCTATAACTTGAATAGTGCAATGAAAAGCCGCATGCTAGAAGAGCCTTGCTGTTTCATTAATATTGTCGATTCAATTATTGATGAATCTCTGTATCCATCAATAATCGAGGATCCTCTAGAAGCAATCTTGTTGTTGGAGGATATCTCTGAGAATGACAATTTCGAGATTAGTGAGTTGGAAAAGGATCTGTCCGGAAAGGAGATACCGTCAGAAGAAATTGAAGAGTTCATGAGCTTAATTGATACTCGTGCCAAGGCAGAAGTATACAAACCTGAACTGAAACCTCTTCCCTCGAATCTAAAATATGCTTTTTTAGATGAATCTGAGTATTGCCCAGTCATAGTGAGTGCTCTCCTAGATGAAAATCAGTTAACCTCACTATTGACTATCTTGAAAAAGCACAAAAAGGCAATAGGTTACAAACTTGAAGATCTAACTGGCATAAGCCCAGACTTCTGCATGCATAGAATCAATTTAGAAGAAGGCCACAGACCTTGTATTCAAGGGAACGCCGTCTTAATCCCAACATGCAGGAAGTAGTTAAAACTGAAGTTACGAAATTGCTAGATGCTGGCATAATCTATGCAATCTCTGACTCTAAATGGGTTAGCCCTGTTCAAGTTGTTCCTAAGAAAGGAGGAACAACAGTAGTCAAAAATGAGAAGAAAGAGCTCATCCCCACAAGGATTAAGACGGGATGGCGTATGTGTATTGACTCTAGAAAGCTGAATCAATCAACTAGGAAAGATCACTATCCTCTGCCCTTCATTGACCAAATGCTAGAGAGGTTAACTTGCCACAAGTATTTATGTTATCTAGATGGTTACTCAGGATTTTTCCAAATTCCTATCCACCCTAAGGACCAAGAGAAAACCACCTTCACCTGTCCCTATGGTACTTTCGCTTATCGCAGAATGCCATTTGGTTTGTGTAATGCATCTGCCACTTTCCAGCGTTGCATGACCAGCATCTTCTCAGATTTTGTTGAATCTATCATGGAAGTATTTATGGACGACTTTAGCGTCTATGGCATTTCCTTTGATAATTGTTTGACAAATCTATCCAGAGTTCTAAAACGCTGTGAAGAAGTCGACCTTGTTCTCAACTGGGAAAAATGTCACTTCATGGTGAACGAAGGTGTAGTTTTAGGACACATCGTTTCAGAAAGAGGTATAGAAGTGGATCGAGCTAAGATCCAAGTTATTGAACAGCTGCCACCACCTGCTAATGTAAAAGGAATAAGGAGTTTCCTTGGCCACGCCGGTTTCTACCGACGGTTTATAAAAGATTTTTCAAAGATAGCCAAGCCCCTGACTAAGCTCCTTTTCAAGGATGCACCTTTCAATTTCACAAAGGAATGCCTTGAGGCATTCAACAAAATCAAACGCGCTTTGATCACCGCACCTATAATCCCGTCGCCTGATTGGAATCTGCTCTTTGAACTGATGTGCGATGCGAGTGATTATGCCGTAGGAGTTGTTTTAGGGCAAAGAAAGGAAAAGTTCCTTCATGCAATTTACTATGCTAGTAAAACCCTAGATCCTGCCCAAATCAACTATGCCACCACTGAGAAAGAACTTCTCGCCATTGTCTATGCCTTAGACAAACTTCGCTCATACCTAATACGATCAAAATTCATTGTCTACACTGACCATGCTGCCTTGAAATATCTGCTTTCAAAGAAAGAGGCAAAACCTAGACTTATCCGATGGATCTTACTCCTTCAAGAGTTTGATTTAGAGATCCGGGATAAGAAAGGAGCAGAGAATGTAGTCGCTGACCACCTCTCAAGGCTAAGAGTAACCGAAATAGGATTACCAACGCCAATTAATGATTCGTTCGCTGATGATTCATTAATGGCAATTGCGGACTCTTCTCCTTGGTATTCTGATATTGCCAATTTCCTTGTCAGTCGCCAGCTACCTTCTGACCTTTCTTATAACCAAAGAAAGAGATTTTTGCATGATACAAAATTCTTTGTTTGGGATGACCCCTATCTTTTCAAGCAGTGCTCAGATGGTCTCTATCGACGATGTATCCCCCAGTGGGAAGTAAAAGGAGTTTTAGAAGGATGCCACTCATCTGCTTATGGTGGTCATCATGGTCCATCCAAGACCGTAGCCAAAGTCTTACAATCCGGGTTTTTCTGGCCCTCGATGTTTAAAGATTCAAAAGACTTTGTTATGGCTTGTGATTCTTGTCAACGAGTAGGTCAAATATCCAAAAGACATGAAATGCCTCAAAACGGCATATTAGAAGTCGAGATATTCGATGTCTGGGGTATTGACTATCAAGGACCATTCCCTTCTTCTAATGGAAATCGTTACATTTTAGTCGCTGTCGACTATGTTTCAAAGTGGGTAGAAGCAATTGCCACCCCCACCAATGATGCTAGAGCTGTGATACGACTATTTAAGAAGATCATCTTTCCGCGTTATGGTGTACTGACGCGGGGTTAGTCGCCTTCCCCTGGTCAAACAAATACTTATAAGACTCAATACCAAACTAATTAATGTAGTAGGGCAAGGAGGTCGAACCCAGAGGACGATTAGGATTGGCTATCGATTTTTGTTTTTATCTAGTCTAGTTCAGACGAAGATGAGAGGTTCAAATGCTAAAGACAAGATAGATACAATAACTAAGACTAGCAATGAAGCAAGAAAAGACTAAACAAGGATAAAAATAGACTAAGGTGAATGGGTTCATTAATATAGGTATAGGTCGATTATGACGAGGGTTAAAACTAGTCTAATGGTAAGTCTAGATATGTCTCCACCTCTCGGTGCAAGACGGTCTCTAGGCAAGTCTCCACCTCTCGGTGTGAGACGAGCCCTAGCCCAAGGATCGGTCGGGATCTCGCCCTAACCTCCCCTAAAACATTCAAAATACACACAAACACGTTACAAGTCGAGCTCTCGCTCAAACGAGTAATTAAACATGAGAAATACTCAAACTACTCATTTAAGCATTTCTACAAACACCTTGTGTGCACAAGACAAATAGACTACCAAAAGACTCAATCTTTATGCCCAATTATCATAATCAACCTATAAACCTACACTAACTCCCCCATCTACCTTAGTAATACACTACGCACTCATATTAATAAGGAAAATTATTAAAGACGAAAACTTGGATACAAAACTAGCAAAATAAGACATATTAAACATGTAAACTAATTAGACAAGCATGAAAGATTAATTAAATGACAAGTAAATGAAAATAAATATGAAAATAAAGAGGAAAGATTGAATCTTTACCGATTAACAAAGACGAGACGGAAAAGTTACGAACTTGAATAAAAACCCGATCTTTCGATCTTAATCTTCGTACAAAATCCGAGTGACGTAAACTATTACAAAATTTGGGGAAGAATTAAAGGAAGAAATTAAACTAAGAAAATCTAATCTAGTGAGACGGGTTTTTCTTCTAGTGAAACGGTCTACATCTCTCTCTAAAAATATCTAACTAGTCTAAACTAATGATAAACAAAATGAGTGATGTCTTCTTTTCTATTCTACTCGTCTCATTTTTTTGCCTCAAAATCATGGGTCTTCTTTTTATATGTGGGTCTTCCCTACCCTTTTGTCTGCTTCCCCTTCTTCTCTTCCTTCTTTTCTTTCTTGTTTTTTTCATCTTGTCCGTCCCTACTAGACCTGGCAAATGGGTCAAACGGGTCGGGTTTGGGTCGGGTCAATATGGGTCGGGTCATCTCGGGTTTGCTCAATCTTTCAGGTCGGGTCGGGTCGGGTCGGGTCGCTTTCGGGTTTGGGTCAGTTTCGGGTTTGGGTCACTTCGGGTCTGGGTCATTTCGGGTATGGGTCATTTTGGGTCGGGTTATTTTAGATACATATCCGATTTATTTAGGCCATTTTCAGGTCAAAATGATCAAGTTAGTTTTCGAGTCAAGCCCGTGTCGAGGCAAACTAGCACGGGCCGACTTGGACTAAGCCGAGCTTGAGCTGCACGTGGGCCGTCTCGTCTCATTGTCACCCCTAATCACAATAAATTGGGTCATTTAGGGTCATTTCAAATCGGGTCGTGTGTAGGTCGGTGGTTTCGGGTCGGGTTATTTTGGGTCGGGTCTCTTTCGGGTCAGTCAAGGTTCGGGTCGGGTCTGGGTCGGGTCGGGTCAATTCGGGTTTCGGGTCATCCTCGGGTCAGGCAATTCCGGGTCGCTTTCGGGTCTCGGGTCAGCCTTATCGGGTCGGGTTATTCAGGTCGGGTCAGTTTTTTGCCAGGGTCTCGTCCCTACCACCTTCCTTCTTTTCTGCTTTTTTCTTTTTCTTTGTTTTCTGCTTTTTCTTTTCATTCAAAAACAAACCCACACTCAATTTCACGCGTGATTGGGTCTGGGCCGGTCTACCGGCAGCCGTTCGACCATACCGGCTCACAACCCTCTGCTTCCTTCTGCCAATTTTTTACTGTGAAGGATCACCGACGGGTACCCGGCAGCCGGGTGATGACCGGCTGAAACCCATTGCTTCATTGTTTCAGTTTCACGCACAAAAAGGGGGGACCAGCCGGTGGCCAGGCTGCCGGTCGACCGGCTGGGACCCATTTTGATTGTTTTTCGCGCAAGCAAAGGAGAAAGAGCACGGTGGTTCGTGGTGCTGCTGATTGGTTGTTGATGCCGCTGTCGTGTTTCGATTGGTGGCTGTAAGATCGAGCCACGGATGCTACGGTTGCTTCCAGGGTGAATTTGAACGAAGCGGATGACGGAGCTCGAGCCATGGTGACTTGATTTGAAGACGGAATTGTGAATTAGGGATGGAGCAGAGTTCGTGTATTATGCCTGATTCCGGAGTGGAGCTACTGTTTGTTGCTGGTGTGAATGGCGGGGTAGTAAGTGGTGGTTTCTTGCTATGATTGTTGAGTACGATTTCGGTGCCGAGACGAGATAAAGCTATGGTGTTTTATTGAATTTGATGGAGTAGTGGAGGTGATTTGGGAGTGGCCATGGTGGTTGATGGTGAGATGGACGTTGGTTTTGACATGGTCACTTTATTTCATTTAGTACAAAGTTGACTTCCTTCCTCCGTTTTAGACCCGTCTTAAATCTCGTCTTTTGATTTTCCATCTTTAATCACGAGCTAATTCCTAAAATAATTAAAACACGCAAAAGCAATAACCATTTCTCGGCAAATAACAATTATTCACAATAATTTTAACTAATCTAAGAACTTCTAATTACTTAGTAAAATGAGCTATGAACCAATTGAAACGCATAAAATCGAGTCAAGTAATGGATTAAATACGAGGTAAAACGCTACCAAAATTATACTTATCAAATATCCCCATACTTAAACCTTACTCGTCCTCGAGTAAGCTCATTAAATAAATTAAAGACCCTTAATGTAAAATGAGTAAATAACTAACTTATCCTAATAATATCCGATGAGAGGCAATAAACGGGCCTTCTCCGTCCCTTCAACTCACAACGAAACACTATGAGGGGCGGTGTTTCCTTCCAAGGCAAGTGGGGGCTTGCTCAAAATCTCGACACATCCAAGTTATAAGCACGTAAGAACACAGTAAAGATGCATCTAACAAAAGATTGATGACACGCCTCATCCATGTGACGAAAATATCTATAAGGAAAACCGTCTAAATAAATGCATGATCCTTATAAGCCACTAGTATCATAAAGCATGGAAAAGTGTTCGCCTCTTAGCGGTGCAAGTCTAATGAAAATTTCGCGCCCCGTCTACTACTTGCTTGGTCAAAAGTGATAAAATGGAAGATGGAATTGAAATCCCCGTGACGTTATTAAGCACAATAACATATGGAATTCACGTCTCTCAATTAAATGAGACACAAGGGTCGTCTCGTCTCACTATGCAACTCAATGGTAAATGATCCAAGAAAGGTTAAAGGAAAAAGAGATTTGAGTCTTATTGTTTGGAAAATTTTTCATTTCTACATTTTTTTTTTCTTTTGGTTTTCTTTTTTTTTCTTTTTGAGTTGCATTCTTGATTTGCAATTATTGACATATTAGCACACGGTTTTCGTCAAGGACACGCGGTCGGAACCAACAATAGGGGAATCCCCACCGTAGTGGCATCGAGCGGGACCCTAGATGTGGGCCCACTAGAATCCCTAGAAGTTCCGTTTTGCATTTCCTCGACGAAAACAAAAAAACATGATATTTGACTCAATATTTTTGGCTTGTTTGTGTTGTTTCCTTTTTGTGAGTAGAAGTGGAAGAACAATGAATCAAGGTTGGTTGCATAGTAAGACGGTCACCTAAGAATTCTTTCAACTAACGGAATATTCACATCAGCTGAGGTTGTCGAGGAGGAATAAGCGCAAACTCATGACTCGGCTTTAGTAGACAGGTCAAAACTCATTAGAAATGCACAACCTAGGGCGTCCAAAATTCCACGATTAAGATGAACACTTTATGAATGAAAAGGTAGCAAAAATGGACTATGCATATCCGTCAAGTTTCCACAATAGACATTTTTCAAAACCATTTTTTCTAAATGCAACTATATGCCATGATACGATCTAGCATAAATACAACCTAAATGCACATGCTCTAACCGACTATATGACACACAAACTAATGTTATCTCCTAACAGCACACAAGTGGCACACACGCCAATCAACAAAATCCACAACATCTTCATCAACACATCCCGTCCTCCTCAAACAACAAGTAAGAAGAAAAAGAGATAAGGAAGAAGAGAATAGGAAAGATCTCACCATAGCTTCTTCATTTTCCCTATTTCGTGCTTCTTATGATGTGGGGCGCACCTATGGATGGGGATAAGAGGCAACACACAACAATATATACAAAATAAACTATATACAAGTTAATTTTTAGGATTTTTTCAATTTTTTCAAAATTTTTAAATTTTTCAAATTAATCTATACACTAATCTCCTCCCCGCACTTAAACCGGACATTGTCCTCAATGGTCCAAATACTAGGAGAAAAAGGAAAGATATAACATGTTTTTGGAATTTTTCAATAAATAAATAAAAAAAAAGAACAACAAGAAATAAAAAGCTTGGGTTGCCTCCCAAGAAGCGCGATTTTAAGGAAACCGCAAAACCTACTCATGCATCCAACAATTATCCGGGATCCCACAATCTATATACAAGGCCACCCATGGCAGCAACCTCATCATAGTAGCTCAAATCTTTGAGGTTCCTCCAATTATCTCCGTTTCCACCATCCTCCACGTCAACTTCAAATTCAACAATATAAAATGTTTCCTCTTTTTTGGGAGGAGGATGGTAAAAACGGGTGATATCGGGACACCCAACAACATAGGAGACTTGAGTAGTCCCCTTGTCCCTAGATTCTTCTTTCCACATCTCCTTTTCAAACACATACTTCTTAAAAGGAGGAGGATACACATCAAATACATTAAAATTATCAAGGACAGGGATTTCAAATACTTCATCCACACAAGACTCATCAAGAATAAGGTTAACATTGACATCATGATTTGTGATGGAGGGCTCCTCACAATAGGTAGGAGAGTCGAGATGCCCAACGAAAGTAGGAGAGTCATGCCAAACACGAGAGGTAGTCAAGGTGGGTTCCTCTAAGCTATCATCCTCAATAAGCTCATCATCCCACTTAACTTCCAACAATTCAAGCAAGCCTTCTTCCTCAATCTCACTCTCAAGATCCTCAAAGATTGCATCATTTTCATTGGTGAGCTTAAGTAACTCATCCTCACCACAAAAAGGAGCCTCAAATTCCTCAAGAGTAGGTTCGTCAAGAAGATGCATCTCACAATCCTCCTCACAATCAATCATCACACTCTCTTCCCTCCAAGAATCATCATCATCAATGCTTTCCTTGTCCTTTTCAATTTGTTCTTCCTCACTAGTCTCATCATGCATCCCAAAATCAATCTCAAATTTCTCAAGAAGGGGTCCCTCAAGAAAATCGATCTCAATATCCCATTTATCCTCAATATCCACAATCTACTTCAAAGAAGCATCATAAAATTCATTTTCCTCATCATTCCTCTTAACTAACTCTCTCTCCACCACCCCATGATCCACATCAAACGATATCCTCTCAAATTCACATAAACCAAGACTACTTGGTTCACTCAACCACACATTTTCATTAAAGTTGAAATTTTCCAACTCACAATCAACAAAATTAGGTGTAGGTTGACATAAGGAGGGCAAGGGTTGTATCGATAAAAGACAAGGTGGCTCAGAAGATAAGTCAAGGGCATGCAAATCATCATCATCATTCATCATATTAGGATGCAAGGGCATATCAAGAATTGCATCCTCATCCCAAGGATTCTTCCAACCAACAACATTGTCAACACAAATGGCATTATCAAGATTCACATTAAATGTCACATGCTCAAGCTCATTCATATACATATCATTCAAATTATCATTGACAAGAGAACAATGCATATTACTCAAACATGAATCATCATCAATTCTCGTAAACTCGAACTCACTTATGTCATTTATGGATGTGAGTTGGTGTTCAAGAGGTGAAGTTGGATAACAATCAAAGTGTGACATGTTTTCATTAGAAGGAGGCGCAATATTGGTATCATACATTGCATTCACATTGGGATGAGATAAGAAATAAGAATGTGAAGGGCAAATTTGAGAACTATGCCCTTCACCACCACAAGTATCACAAATAGATGAATAATCATGCATATTACACAAATTGGGAATTGGGGGAGCATGTTGAAATTGGACATTAGTTTCATTCAAAAAGTCGGCCTTAGAGTTTTTAGCAAAGTAAACAAGAAGGTCCCACCTCTCGTCATAAGACATATCATTAAACATGCCATCACAATTTTGTTCGATCATGTCCCTAACATTATCAACAACTCCATCATAGATTATATGACAAAATTCCCATCTTTCAACATTCCAACCAAAAACATAAATATATTCCTCAACTTTTTCCCAATGCACATGAAATGGGTCATCATGAGCTTGATGATAACTAAAAATCATTTTCAAGACCTCTTTTTTTTTTTTTTTCTTTTTTCAATTTGTTTTTTTCAAAAGCAATAAAAGTGAACTAGGCCTAAACTCAAACAAAAATCAAAATCAATCCTAGACACCGTCCCCGGCAACGGCGCCATTTTGACGCGGGGTTAGTCGCCTTCCCCTGGTCAGACAAATACTTATAAGACTCAATACCAAACTAATTAATGTAGTAGGGCAAGGAGGTCGAACCCAAAGGACGGTTAGGATTGGCTATCGATTTTTGTTTTTATCTAGTCTAGTTCAGACGAAGATGAGAGGTTCAAATGCTAAAGACGAGATAGATACAATAACTAAGACTAGCAATGAAGCAAGAAAAGACTAAACAAGGATAAAAATAGACTAAGGTGAATGGGTTCATTAATATAGGTATAGGTCGATTATAACGAGGGTTAAAACTAGTCTAATGGTAAGTCTAGATATGTCTCCACCTCTCGGTGCAAGACGGTCTCTAGGCAAGTCTCCACCTCTCGGTGTGAGACGAGCCCTAGCCCAAGGATCGGTCGGGATCTCGCCCTAACCTCCCCTAAAACATTCAAAATACACACAAACACGTTACAAGTCGAGCTCTCGCTCAAACTAGTAATTAAACATGAGAAATACTCAAACTACTCATTTAAGCATTTCTACAAACACCTTGTGTGCACAAGACAAATAGACTACCAAAAGACTCAATCTTTATGCCAAATTATCATAATCAACCTATAAACCTACACTAACTCCCCCATCTACCTTAGTAATACACTACGCACTCATATTAATAAGGAAAATTATTAAAGACGAAAACTTGGATACAAAACTAGCAAAATAAGACATATTAAACATGTAAACTAATTAGACAAGCATGAAAGATTAATTAAATGACAAGTAAATGAAAATAAATATGAAAATAAAGAGGAAAGATTGAATCTTTACCGATTACCAAAGACGAGACGGAAAAGTTACGAACTTGAAAAAAAACCCGATCTTTAGATCTTAATCTTCGTACAAAATCCGAGTGACGTAAACTATTACAAAATTTGGGGAAGAATTAAAGGAAGAAATTAAACTAAGAAAATCTAATCTAGTGAGACGGGTTTTTCTTCTAGTGAGACGGTCTACATCTCTCTCTAAAAATATCTAACTAGTCTAAGCTAATGATAAACAAAATGAGTGATGTCTTCTTTTCTATTCTACTCGTCTCATTTTTTTGCCTCAAAATCATGGGTCTTCTTTTTATATGCGGGTCTTCCCTACCCTTTTGTCTGCTTTCCCTTCTTCTCTTCCTTCTTTTCTTTCTTGCTTTTTTTCTTCTTGACCGTCCCTACCCCCTTCCTTCTTTTCTGCTTTTTTCTTTTTCTTTGTTTTCTGCTTTTTCTTTTCATTCAAAAACAAACCCACACTCAATTTCACGCGTGATTGGGTCTGGGCCGGTCTACCAGCAGCTGGTCGACCATACCGGCTCACAACCCTCTGCTACCTTCTGCCAATTTCTTACTGTGAGGGATCACCGGCCGGGTACCCGGCAGCCGGGTGATGACCGGCTGAAACCCATTGCTTCATTGTTTCAGTTTCACGCACAAAAAGGGGGGCACCAACCGGTGGCCAAGCCGCCGGTCGACCGGCTGGGACCCATTTTGATTGTTTTTCGCGCAAGCAAAGGAGAAAGAGCACGGTGGTTCGTGGTGCTGCTGATTGGTTGTTGATGCCGCTGTCGGGTTTCGATTGGTGGCTGTAAGACCAAGCCACGGATGCTACGGTGGCTTCCATGGTGAATTTGAACGAAGCGGATGACGGAGCTCGAGCCATGGTGACTTGATTTGAAGGCGGAATTGTGAATTAGGGATGGAGCAGAGTTCTTGTATTATGCCTGATTCCGAAGTGGAGCTACTGGTTTGTTGCTGGTGTGAATGGCGGGGTAGTAGTGGTGGTTTCTTGCTATGATTGTGGAGTACGATTTCGGTGCCGAGACGAGATAAAGCTATGGTGTTTTATTGAATTTGATGGAGTAATGGAGGTGATTTGGGAGTGGCCATGGTGGTTGATGGTGTGATGGACGTTGGTTTTGACATGGTCACTTTATTTCATTTGCTACAAAGTTGACTTCCTTCCTCCGTTTTAGACCCATCTTAAATCTCGTCTTTTGATTTTCCATCTTTAATCACGAGCTAACTCCTAAAATAATTAAAACACGCAAAAGCAATAAACATTTCTCGGCAAATAACAATTATTCACAATTATTTTAACTAATCTAAGAACTTCTAATTACTTAGTAAAATGAGCTATTAACCAATTGAAACGCATAAAATCGAGTCAAGTAATGGATTAAATACGGGGTAAAACGCTACCAAAATTATACTTATCATGTACCCAGAGTCGTGATAAGTGATCGAGGAACTCATTTCGGAGAAAAGCAGTTAGACACTCTGCTTGCCAAGTATGGTGTGTATCACAGACGAGGATTAGCCTACCACCCTCAGACCAGCGGTCAAGTAGAATTCTCGAACAAAGAACTAAAAACAATTCTTCAAAAAGTAGTCTCAAGATCTAGAACCGATTGGAGTAATAAGCTCGATGACACCTTATGGGCTTATCGCACAGCTTTCAAAACCCCGATTGAACATCTCCTTATCGATTGGTTTATGGAAAGGCCTGTCATCTCCCTGTCGAGTTAGAGTACAAAGCTCACTGGGCTATCAAAGAACTCAACTTAGACACTAAGCTTAGCACTGATAGACAACTTTTGCAACTCAATGAGCTAGAAGAATTTCGTTTGCAAGCTTACGAGAATTCTAGGATCTATAAAGAGAAAACGAAGCGTTGGTACGACAAGAGGATAATCTGAAAAGAATTTAATGTCGGTGACCAAGTACTTCTCTTCAACTCCCGTTTGAAATTTTTCCGGGAAAACTTCGATCACGATGGTCTGGACCATTCACTGTCACATGTGTGAGGAAATACGGTTATGTGGAAATAATGTCTAGTAATGGTGAAAAATTCAAGGTCAATGGACACCGATTGAAACTCTACTATAGCAATTCCATGATAGGATGCTTAGATATTGTCTATATAGAGCGTCAATCCCCAACCAGATGATTTCATAGAAGAATTCGTCGAGCGAGACGTTAAACCAGCGCTTCTCGGAAGGCAACCCGTGTTTCCTTTCTTTTTGCATTTTATTTTTGCTTTCCCTTTTTATTTGTTTTGTTAGATCTACTTTGCAGATGAAAGAGTTTTTGAAGAATCTATGAAGATCTTCCTTGTCAAGTCCAAAAGACTAGCTTGGGGGAGTCCGCGCTGACTAGTAAGCTTCACTCTCCTTTTATCTTTTTCCCTTTTTACCCTTCTTCCCATTAAGCATCTCGTTGCATATTTTAGTCTTTGTGCTCACATTGAGGACAATGTGATGTTTAGCTTGGGGGAGGGATTGCATTTTCCCATTTTGCATTTTAGTTGTTTATATTTTTCAAAATTTTTGAATAAGAGAACAATTTAAAATTTTGAACACAATTGAATGCTTTTCATGCTTTGCTTGCTGGTTTACTATGCTATCATGTTACATTTCCCAAACTTAGAGCTTTCAAAAGATATTGATTCAATATTCATTGAATTGTGCATACATGGGGAAGTCTTGTACACAGTAGGCATGGAATGAATCTATAGATGAGTACGCTTGATCTTAACATTTGGCAAGTTACATATATTGTAAGGTGAAACCTCCTTAGGCTGTACATCTAACCAGTCTCAATTTAGGTGTTGTAGTTCTCCTTGTGATGTGTGTCATGTCAAAACGCATAAGTATGGTTCTCATTTCATTTCTATAAGCATTGCATTCATGATTCACTAAGATTTGAAGCCTTTTTCACTTTGAATTACCCCTCAAAATTAGCCCCTTCATACAAATGTTTTACAAAATAATAGTTACATATAAAAACTGCCTACCTTGTTGAGCTAATAGCTAGACTATGGTGTATGGGTGCCCTTCATACTCTCGTGTTTCGTGTATAATAAGCCAATCCGTTCATTCTGGCTTCGTTTTTTCGTCTTTTGGGAATTAACCAAAAGTTTGGATTGAGTATTCATTTATCATTGGTCAGTTGCTAGCTCATTCTAATTTTCACATGACCATAACTGTTTGTCCACCTTTCACCCATTTCCCAAAGCCTTCTTCTTATTTTTCCGGCTTCTTTTCTATGTGCATTATGATCTTTGACTTGTATTTTGAATTGTTTACCATATTAGATTGCGGACACATTTTCATAAGTCGTAGATAGGTGAGTGTCTCAAAAACATTTACACATAAAGAAGATCACCTTTTACATGCAATGAGTGTTCGAGTGTGCC